>CM021107.1:294234800-294387706 GCA_007115665.2 Sequoiadendron giganteum
GAAACAAAGAAACCACCCGACCAACAATATAAAAGACCCATTCAAACCAGCACGCCAAGAATCACGAACATTTAAAACGAAACGATAACAACAACGCGATTCAAAGTACAGGCAAACATATATACAAAACACACAACAGTAAACAAAACGAAGAATAAGACTAAGAAAACCTACCTCGAAACACAAGAACGCAGTTAACCTTCTGAACTAATCTGTTTGCAACAATCCTCTCCTCTTTCAATCTTTTTGCTCGAATGAACTCTGCCGCTGCTCTTTCATGCTCTTCAATCTTCTAATAATGATAATAATGACTCGTTTAACCCTTATATGAAGATAAACATGAAGATTTCTACCTACACGACCAGCTGTCATTAATGCCTTAATCATGTAATTAAGGCGGAGTCGGAACTGAAAATGAACCAACACTTCACAATAGTGCGACTTCAGTCAATAAGTCAACGATCCAGAAAAACGACGAGGGCGGAAAAAAAATAGAAACTGATCCGAAACTTTTTGAGAAGTTTCCAAACTTCATTCCAATTCCGGTTCCGAGTCCGCCAACTAAACATAAAACAAAAAAAAAACACAAAAAGTAAAATAAAGATTGACATAACAAAACTAAAAAAAGACAAAGACCAAAACCAAAAGTCAAAATAGCAGAGGCAGGGGTGGAGTTGATTATGATTTTGCAATTTTCGGTTAAGACTAAGTTAACCCCCACTCCGACTCCGAGTCCGCTGAAGACAAAACAAGAGACATAAAGAAAAGACCATCGGGATGGAAACCAAAACAAGTTTCAAAAGAACTTTCAGAACCCGATTCATTTCCAGTTCCGATTCCGACAGAGAAACAAAAAGAAAAAAACAAAGTATTGGCCAAAACTAGACTCCAAACTTTGTTTCAAAAACAACTAAGTACAAAAATAACAAAGGGGGACCCATTTTGACCAAGGAAAAAGATGGGGTGGTTATGCAAGGCATAACATGTCCTCTGTGTAGTCTCTTGCAGTTTGCTTCCAGTAATATCTCTATGAAAGTCGTGTGTTTGTGGTGAATTGATTCATTCTTCTTGTAGGGTTAATAAGCAGTGACTTCTCAGATATTTACCAACAGCAATAATGTAGAAGATGCAAATTTAGGATGACTAAGTAGTTGGAGGTTGATATTTTTACTTGTCGAGATTTCAAATCTAGAGGTTGACATTTTCACTTGCCGAGATTTCAAATCTGGAAAGTACATTTTCGATGGTTGTGGCTTCGTCTACCTTCTGACAGTACACTACACGACACAAAAAGATGGCTACTTACATTTATGCCCACCCAACTCATCCATGCATTGATTATTACCTTTTACTCCCATTTGATTGACAACAATCCATGATAGTTTGACGGCAACCCATGGTAGTTTTGCAATGTGAAACTTGTTTCAGGTTGAAAGCTCATACAATATATAGCCTATCGGCTAACTATGGTTGATTAAAAATATTGAATAAATGAATGTGTTTGTATTTTTATTGAAAAACATGTGTTTGCACTTTGAATATATGCAATATATGGAAAATAATGAATGGAAGTTAAATTGATTTGATTTTATGATTAAATATGAATGTTGATTTAATTTGGTATTCTGATTATGAAATGGTTATATGCAAATGATAATTTTGATGAACAACTAAGTACCATTGTAATGTTCTAAGTTGAATGTAGATACAAGGATCAAGTCTTTGAAAGGGAGGGGAAATATCACTCGGGAGAAGTGATTGGTCGGGTAACCCTTAAACAAAGCCTAATTGAGCTTTTTCACACACACATATAGATTGGTCCAATTGAGTCATAGTTCAGGAAATTGGTAGGCTATCCCTTATTTTTGTTTGTGGTTGAATTCGGGAAGGTTTATGAATTTGTTGTGAATTTTTTTGTTGTGATGTTGTTGAGTTTCCTTTGTGCTTTTGAGTTCTTAAATGTTCTTTGCTCAAATTGAAGGGATATATATACATGGAATGTATATATATGTATACATGTACATGTCACGATAAACCCACACATGAGTTAAAACGTACGAGTATACATAGGTAGACGTACCTACGCATGCTCATGGACGGATTGCTCATGGGCATGAGAATATTGAATGGATAATAAGAAATGTATATATATATACGTATATGTACATCGTATGTATATAAATATTTATCGATGAGTTGTAAATATGTACTATTGATTGAATAAGCGAATGTATATGTAGATATATGTATATATACATATATACACACATATTAAGTATATCGATATATGCATGTATATATGTATATAAACATATACATAAGGCTTTATTTATTAGAATGATAACTTGGTTAAATGCATTCGAAATATTGAATGATATATATTTAATATTTCGGGAGTTGATGAATATATAACTATATAACTATATATATATTTTTATTGATAAAGCGTTGCTTGTTTAAATAAAGCGTTGATGTTTCAATGAAATAAAGTGCATACTTTATATCATACATTGCACACACTATATAAATGATATTGTAGCATAATATACATGCTCTATGAAACACTATAGTCAATAAATATGAATCGACCAACTTGCTAGTGCAACACATAATGTATGAAGACTCAATCAAAAAAAATATGAGATATTCGAAGGATATTTAATTGTTGACTTGGTCTAAATACAACAAACACCAAAATGCACGATAGAAAATATAGGTGGCACCAAAATGTGAAAAATGCAATGCAAATAGAAGTCTAAATTGTAATCTTTGCCTAGCGATGGAAGACCAAGTAAAAGGTAGAATAAGTCATGTTTAAGCTAGCATATTTGGAGTCAACCTGTTATATCTTTCACCTTGCATTTCTAAAAGGAATTATTTGTTGTCACTGTTCAGTTGATTTGTTGCTCTATTTTGATGAGTATTGTTTTTAAATGCTGCCACCAGTTGAAGTAAATTGCCGAGTTGAACTTTATAGCTGAGATGTGTCTATGGACATAGCTTGAATATAGGCAATTAAGTCCCACAATTTTGTATAAATAGGGGTGAATGTTACTTCATTTGGGTGCATTTTTTCACTTGAATTCTATTGATTTTAGTCTGATTTATTTTTGTGTGAACTAAGAGTTGTTTGTGAGGAGAGTTTAGTGAGATATTGTGAGTATTTTTTAGTGTGGATTGGGAATTACTGAAGTCTTGGAGTGGATTGAGTTTGGAAGTCAGTTTATTTCTTTTGGAATCAGTTTTTAACAAGGATGTTATTCTACCCTCTTATATTCTTTATGTCTATGAAAAGATTGAATGTTGATGTTTGTTTGGAAAGAGCATTTATTTTCTAGTTTAGGAAAGATTATGTTATTGAAAGAGACTTATTATATCTTACTTCTTATGTACCTTACTTGAGTTTTTGTGCATACTCCATATTAAGGAGTGATTGTGTTCTTAGTATTATATACTAGGGAAAGACGAAACTAGGATAGCTTATGTTATTTTCAATTTAAGTTATTATGTATTTGAACTATAGAGAGTTCATTGATTACCATCTAATTAGATGATCCAATAAAGGATGTAGCTAAGCATTGTGTTTACTTAGTAGGAATGTTATAGACATAGGTTGTTCCTAGGGTTAACGATTACCCAACAAAGGAAATTTCCTAAGCATTGTACATGAATGGTCATTAAACTAATTGAGCTAGGATAGTGGGTGAATAGATGAGTCTTTTATATGAAACTTTGGCCAAATTAGTGTAAGTAGCCACTATTTAGTACACTGTCAGCTCACTGTGTCCGGTATAGAAAATATCTAGTTTGGGATTTTCATACTCATAGTTGTAGCTACCGTATGATTAGGTTCTAGAATTGTAGGGCACAACACTAAGATTAGGAAGGCTATTTGTTATGGGGTTTTACCAACCAATATCTTCATCGAAGGGTAGGGCCATCTTGCCATATGTGGAAAATGTGTGAGGGACTGCATTTGAGTTTCTGATTGGCAGAAAAGTGCTTGAGTGATGCTTCTCCTAATCAATTAACGATCGAGATTTGCAGGGGATTTCCTAGACCATGTGTTACTAGTCCTAATGAAGCTCAAGGAGCTATGTATGTTTTCTTATATCCATGTCTATGGAAGTTGTAATGCAAGAAATGTTATCTTGAGATTTTAAATGTATTGGAAGGATTGTAATATTCAATTATTATCCAAATGGAAAGTTTACAATATGTGTTATTTTAGATGTGCATATTGTCTTTGAAATAGAAGAAATTTTTGATTGCTATGAGTTTTGAACATAGTTATTTACTTGAGGCTAAAATTTAGTGAATTTACTTTCATTGAACAATCGACATGTTACAATTTTTTTGTGCATCTTGTTCCATAGTTGGCCAATAATGTCTCATCCTTAACAAAAAAATTACAAGGGTAGCTCCACTAGATTTAGCCTCACAAATACCATCATGTACCTCATGTAAGGCAGTTTTAACTTCTTCTGAGTTAAGACACCTAAGGAGGACACCATCAAGACTCCTTTGATAAAGGGTGTCACCAAGGATGACAAAATGAGAAGATCGCCAAATGAAAGTTTTATTTTGAGCACTAGATAAATTAGGTGGAAGGACCTACTATCACGCAGATAGGTATAAACATCAAATGATACCAAGGAGAATTAGGACCAGCAAGCTCCACACTACTTCAAATTCAAGAACATCAAAGACGGAATCAAAATTTGGTCTACAAGGAATTCACAATGATGAGTATTATGAGTCATGTCCAAGAGAGATCCAATAGTAGTCATAGAATCTAGGGCTTTGTTATTTAACCTTGGGATTTGTTCAAAGATTATAGTTGAAAATTGTCCTTTAAAACTATCTACCATCCTCTTGTAGGGGAAAAATTTTCCATCCTTTGTTTGATAATCATCATTTACTTTCCTTATAACCAATTGGGAATTTGCATAAACTTGAAGCTCTTTTATTTTCCATTGAATCACCATTCTAAGACCAGTAACTAAAGCTTCATGCTCTACAATGTTATATGTGCAAGGGTAAACAAGTATATATGATTTTGGGATACAATCACCTTGTGGAGTGATAAAAATAATTCCAACCCCAAATCCATCTTGCATGTGGGATCCATTTAAAAATAACTTCCACAAGTGTGAAGAGATTATGTTAAAAATCATCTCGTCTAGAAATTCTAAAAGAAGGGGATGATCCACATCTAAAGTTGCATCCACTAGTAGAATTGCAATGATTTTCCATTTGATAGTCTTACGGTCCACATACTCAATGTCAAATTCAGTTAGGATTGTGACCCATTTTTCTATACGACCAGTTAGAGCAGCCATAGACAAAAGGTACTTTAAAGGATCTACCTTAGAGATGAGATTTGTTTGATGATTAAGCATGTAGTGTCTCAACTTTTGTGATGCAAAAACAATATCTAAGCATGCCCTTTCTATTGGAGTGTAATTAGGCTCAAATCCAACCAATGTAAGACTAATATAATACATAACTCTCTCCTTGTATCATCATGTTGTGTGAGGAGAGCGCCTAATGCAACTTTAATAATCGAGACATATAATAAGAAAGGTTTCCCTGAATAGGTGGCATCAACATTAGGGATGAAGCCAAATAATATTTTAATTGTTGAAAGGCTTGTTGACACTTCTCATCCCACTTAAATGTGACATTTTTATTTAAAATATGAGTGAAAGGTTGACACTTATCTACTGGTTGAGCTATTAAATTCCTAATTGATTGAAGTTTTCCTTGAAGGCTACACAATTTTCTAAGATTAGTTGGAGGAGGAATATCAATGATAGATTTAACTATAGTGGGATCCACCTCAATTCCTCTATGGAAAAAATATACCCAAGCAATTTCCTAGAAGTTACACCAAAGACACATTTTTTTTGGGTTCAATTTTACTTTATATTCTTCTAATCTATCAAATATTATTTCAAGGATAGCCAAGTGATAATCTCTTCTGACCGATTTTGCTAATAAATCATCCACATAATCTTCCATGACATTGTAAAAATTTCATGAAATATTGTTGTCATTGCTCTTTGATAGGTAGCCTTTGCATTATTTAAACCAAAAGGAACATTCCAACAAATTATTCCCCAAGGGCAAGTAAAAGTTGTTTTATGTTGATCTTCAGTGGCAATACAAATTTTATTATAACCTGAAAATCCATCTATTAAGGATAACACTTCATGCCAAGCTGTTAAATCCATAATCATGTCTATGTTGGGTAGGGGGGAAATCATCTTTAGGGAATGCCTTGTTTATATCTATGAAATTTGTATATATGTGGATGCCCCTAGTGGGTTTGTTAACTAGAACTAGGTTGGAAACCCACTTAGGATAATAAATAGTTTTCATGAATCCAACATCCAATAACTTATTTAGTTCAACCTTGATCAATAAGGCTACTTGAGGGTGCATCTTACGAAGTTTTTGTTTTATCGGTTTTGCATTAGGAAAAACTATCAAATGATGAACTACCAACTCAAGGTCAAGTCCCGGCATGTCTGCATAAGACCACACAAATTGAATAGTTCTATTTTTAAAAAATTCTTTGAAGTCCCCATTCTATTGCAATGATAAAGAAGCTGCAAAATATGTGATCTTAGGATTTTCAGTTGTACCAAAGTTTTCTTCTTGTGACTCTTCTATCAAGATAGAGATTTTTTCTTGGTATTTAGACATGATAGGAAGGTCAAGGCTCCCATTTTCTTCTTCAAATAATTATAGAGCATGCTTTCCCTTAAAGGTTTTCTTTATGATATTCAAATGTTTTTGCAAGTGAGAGGTTTTGAAGTTTCACCAAAATATGTTTTCTCATCAAGCTCAATGAAAAAACTAGATTTATGATCTCCCAAAGGTATAGTTTCTCTTAATCCCATAAATTCTGCAATGGCCTCATCATTTTGGAATGTATCTAGAACTGGTGGACCTTATTGATCCCAATCTATAAGTTGAGGATAAATAAGTTTAAGCTCTTTAAATTGTGATGATGGGGAAGTAAATGATATGGCTGATAAAGTGCAAATGGGATGTTCTTGAAATAAATTTGTGATATGCATGGAGTCTTGAAAGGTATCTTGATTAGAAGCTTCAACAACTAGAGAAGCCTTAGCTCGTTTAGTTAGATTGGATTTTAGCTTGAAATGTACCTAATTAGGGGATTTATATCCAAGCCCTTGATCATTATTCATTCTTGTGATGGATATAGGATCATTGATTCCTTGCTCTTGACAACCTAGGCCTTTACCTTAATAATCCATATTCTTAATTATTTGAAAGCCTTTAGGATAGTTTTCCATAAGTAGAATAGGGACATGATCCTATTCATCCTTATATAACCATGTTGAGACATCATCTTCAATTTTTTATTTTCCCAATTCATCCCAACACAAGAATGTGGTAGATTTAGATCTAATAGCTATAGTTGATACATCTTGCATAGGTTTAGGTCTATCATATGCTTTAGGTGAGAGAGGGAGTTGGCCCACAAAGAAAGCTTCATTCATGTTATTCTCTCAACCAATTTCCATTAACTTGAACCTTGATATCAGGAGGAGTGTGGTGTGGATTGGAAGATAAGGATGAGGTGGATGGATCTATGTAAGATGATGAGGATAAAGTTGTTTGATTGTTAGGCACTTGGGTGGGTTTGTGATATTTTTCTTCCAATTTTTTGCAATACTCAAAAGGGTGAGTATCCCTAGGAATAGTGATTTCAAAACCCTCATGGGGAAATTTTAGGCATTGATGATATGTAGAGGGAACGACTTGCAAGGAATGTATCCATGGATGACCAAGAAGGGTGTTATTTGGGAGATCAAGGTCCAAGACTTGGAAAATGATATCCACTATAGTGGGGCCAACTTGAATTGGGAATTTTATTGTTCCTTTAAATTCACATTCAACATCATCGTAAGATTTTATGGTGATTTTATTTTGAGAATCAATGGCATCATCAGATCCTAATTGTTTTACCTAGAGGGTACAAATGTTTAGACATGTTCCACCACCATGAATCTTTTGATTTTATTCCTATGAATGAAGACCTCGAGGTATAATCCCTCATTATGAGATGGATCATTGAGAGAAAGGTCTTTTTCAATAAACACCAAATGATGAGGAGCTGAAATATGTCCAACCATGGCTTGAAATTGAGCAATATCTATACCTTTGGGTATGTAACTCTTAAAGGGCCTTGTCGAGGATTTCCTTATGTGCTAGAGATATTTTTAAAAGCTCTAGAATAAATATTTGTGCTGGAATTTTTTGTAGATGATCTAGGAGGTTATAATAATATTTTGAAGATGACATGGATTGATCCCCTTGAAGGGTCAGTTTAAATCTACCTGTAGTTACCACACATTCAAGATTTTTGTTTAAAGGGGTTGAGATAGAGACATAAAGAAAAGCTTCCCCTAGATAATTTATGGTGTAATAATAAAGGTCAATGACATAATATGCTCATTTAGGATTACTATTTTTTTTAAGGTTCACCTTTTCCATGATCAGGGATAGGATTCTTGAATATCTTGAGATCATCATTAGTTCAAGGTTGATTGTCTACAACAACATCACCTTGATCTATAAGATCTTGGATAAGATTTTTCAATCTAAAGCAATCAGAGGTTTTATTTCCTTTGATCCAATGGTACTAACAATATCTATTCTCTTTATACCATGGAGGTTTGATAGACGGTTCTTGATTTCTTACTTCATGTAAGGTGATAAGTTTAGCTTGGATCAATTTTTGCAAGGCACACTCAAGAGATTCCCCTAAAGGAGTGTGTTGCTTTATAGGAACATTGTCTTGTGTAGGTGGTCTTCCACTGCCTTGACTGTTTTCAAGATTTTTTTCTACTAATTGTAGGGTAGGTTGAACATTTTTATCTACTTTTTGCATCTACCACACCATTATTGAAAATATTCTTGTTTTGAGTCCAAATCCTAGGCTTGTTTTTAGATTTTGAAGAGTTATCCTTATGATATTTTAAAAAAATCATAAGACCCTTAGCAATGAGAACTTTTTTTATGTTCATTCCACTTTCAATGACCTCCCCAAATGTATTAACACCTTGAATTTGAAGGTTAAGGTTGAATTTAGGTTTTAGATTTTGGGTAAATATGGGGACAAGTTTATTTTAAAATATAGGATGAGGAAATTTACTTGCCAAATTTCTCCATCTTTGTAAAAAGGAAACAAAGTATTCTCCCTCATTTTTTTGCATTGTAAGTTCAGTCAAAGAAGTCTCACATTCTATGTTTTATGAAAAGTGCTCAATGAATTTATCTACCAATTCAAGAAAAGTCTTGATCCCATGAGGTAAATGTGAAAACCATTCAATAGCTTGTCCTCCCAGGCTTCTAGGAAAGAGGCGCATGAGATATGTATAATTATAAGGCACCTCTAGACAAGCTTTGTAAAATTCCCTTATGTGTTCTCTTGGATCACCTTTTCCTTTGTAAATTTTTCAAATCTAAGCATTTCAAAATTTTGAGGAAAGGGTACCATGTTAAAAGACTTGTCAAAACGATAAGGGCATACTTCTTCCAATTTATAACCTTTCTTAGTGTCAATGTTTCCCATTTCCTTGTTTTCTATCTTTTGTTCTAGATTCCAAATTTTTGTTGTTAAATCATTGGAAGGTTTCGATGGTGGTGCACTTGTGGGAATGTATTGTTGTTGATGTTGATTTAAGGGAATGTGATATTGTTTTTTATTTTGTTTTTGACTTGGTTGAATAGGCACATTTTGCATGTTTAGGGTACCCATGTTTAGAGAAGATCTCACAAAGGTAGGTGATTATTTTGGTGTAGATTGATCTTGGAGCATCTCTCAATATGATATTCATTGAACTCAATGTATTAGGTGGAGGTGGTGGTGAATATGTGAAAGTAGCAACCACCTTTTGTGACGATGTTTGAATTGGATTGGGCTAACTTGTTTCTAGCCCCATTTCAAGATTAGTGAGATCTACATCCTTGAATAGGTGGGCAGATCTTTTAGTATTTTTTTGTAATGCCCACAAAAATACTCAACTAAGGACTCGACACAAATTCCAAATTTTGACCCTATTCACTTGACTAACTTACAAAAGTTTGTTTTCCAATGCATGTATTTCAAGAGAACATATCATTTGACCATTCAATTGTAAACTTAAGTTAGATATTCAATTATTTTAATGAATCGTGGTTTGATTCCAAATGGTTTCATAGACATAACATGAAACTACAACATTAGGATAAAAAAATTAAATTCCACCATGACATTTTAAAACCGAAACATAATCATGACCCATGTTATGCAACATTAGATTAAACACAAAAGTTTAACAAAAATTAATTTGAAACATTCTTCTAATTTTATTGGTATCACAAATGAAATAAAATTCTCATCACATCAACTTATACTTAACGTAACAAATGTATTAACATGTCATTATATTGACGTTCTACAACAAGTGTATTTTCTTTGTCCTACTCATTTGTAAGATATCACTATGGACTTTCCACCATATTAAAACAATTATTAAATATTACCATCTCTTATCATATTTTTCTTGCTTCATCATATGATGTGTTTAGTAGTCCACTTGATTCCCATAACCTGTTCCTAAAAGGACCTGCAAAACTAGAGATATAGCTAGTCTCTCCATTTAGATGAAATAATAAGAACAAAACAAGTTACAAGGAAAAAAGACCTAAGGGGCCAGACCTATGCCTCGGGGGCTCATCCTAGATGGCCTTGCCTACATAACAAGATCAAAGGCTTCATAGTTCACCTACTTGGACTTGAACTATCACATACTCGATTGACCAAATAATATTGCATATCAACTAGGTTCAATTTCTCACAATAATTACAATTTGATCAAATCCTATGAAGTTGATATGAGAGAGATTCTACATAAAAATTACTTAACAATTTTTTATCTGTTGATTTCAACAAAATAGGGCAATGTTAAAACACTTGTAACTTTTAACATGTCTTATCCAAAATTTAAAAGCCAATATATTTTGGAAAGGTGATAGAATAAAAAAAATAACCAAAAAGGTTTTTGTCATAATCTCAACAAATTAAGAGCAGTTTTATCTGCAATACAACTCACTAGCTTGCTCAAAAGATCAATTAGACTTAATATGAGACTGCCATTATGGCCTTTGACATAGGCAATTCAAGAAGGTATTTTTCAGCATATGGGAAGAAGAAGATAAAATTATATCGCTAAGAGTTTCGTGGATATTTTACCCTACATATTGAAGACAAAACATATTTGTTATACATTATGGTAATTGACCACTAATAGAGAGAAAACAAATTAAATTTGGTAATAGGGCTTTTTTAGTTGGGGTTCTTATTTTACAAGAAATTTAGAATGAATATATCAATTTTTAACACAAGGTGAAGGTCAAGTACGCACATCAACTTAGAATGTCAAACCATAATCTAGAAAACATAAATCTATCACTATGTGGAAGTGTATCCATTGAGGATCTCTATTAAATGTCATACTCTAAATTTATTTTTTTATTTTGTTGTCTCACTCACTGGTTAAATTATAGATATTTTTAAACTAGAATAATGTAAGGCGTGAATGCTACAGAAAAGGAAAATAAAACTCAAATAGAGGATAAAGAAATGTATAAATGTAATACATTTAATATAGAAAAATAAAAACACACTAAAGACTATTCAAATTCAATATCTCTCTTTTACATATAGTGATAAAATTCCTCCATTATTACATACTAGTGCAACCTGATATGCAAATCTATGTACAACGATTATCTATTACATTGCAATTTCTAAGTATATCCTAGATTGAAAAAAAATTAAATTAAATGAAAGATGAGCCACATGATGAAAATTCATATTTGAGGGCAGTAAATGGTAATGAAAGACACCTTACAATAATAATGAATGCTTAAATTGCATCAATTCTCCCAAATCATTCAAAAATGATAAACTAGTATTGCAAATCCTTAGACATTCACAAAAAGAAAAGTTAGAAAAATATTGAGAAAGACTACAACCTTGGCAACTGTTGATTTCAAAATTAAAACAAAGATCTGCATATTCCATATCCAATAAAGAGCCTAGAAATTTGAAAATTATTATCAACTAAACTTATTTTCCAAATAATAACATATGTGAGCACATAACAATGACACACAACAACTAATCCACTTCCCTCGCCAATTTCTTCCTTCTCCTTTCCAATGTGAGAACAACATAAGATATAATTGAAGGCAGATTTCTATTTGATATTATAGTTGCAAATAGCTGAAATTATGAATACAACATTCACAGTATAAAAATAATCTATGATCGCTACAAATGGGGCAACGATTACTTAAGGATAAGTTGGATGCAAAATACAATGTCCAGTTGATAAACACCACATATATATTTTGGGGAACAATAGCAAAATAGAACTGTAGATCTTCTATAATATAGCATGTTTACGCCCAAAAGTTTTATATGGGACAATGTATCTAAACTTATTACTTCTTCAATTCTACTATTCCCTTCTAATTAATAGATTTTATACAGATGTTTGGCATCCTCCCAACATGTTTTAGTCCATCAAAATAAATATAATCAAGGATCAAACAATAGAAAGGAAAGAATACAAAATTACAACAAAATACTGCATATTGTTTAGAGTCATCATGTAATAGATGGCATGATGTCCGATGGTGAGAACTGTGCAGTTGAAAAATTCTTATATTATTACCTTTTCTATTTTATTTTTCCTGCTTCCCAGGAAATGATAATGAGGGTTCAAAAGATCACAAAAAATCATGAAAAGACAATTTACAAATCTTATCTGTAATTTTTAAGTGTTTTTTTTAAGAAAATCCTTTAAAAGGCTCAAAGATCTGTTATATGGTATGATGTAATTTTTAAGCACTCCAAACTCTATGAAATGAATCTAAACCTTACATTTTCCGATTATTTGAGTTCTTTTTGTTGGAATAATTTTAGGACTATTTTGTGATTCTCGTTATAAAATAGAGATATGATTATATCTATATCCGATTAGCAGAAGGGAAGGAAGTAGAAAGAAAATAAAACACCAACTATCAACAAATTTTGTCTCAGTTGTAGTTCATGTATATAGTATGAAGTCAATACTATTGGATAAAGAATTTTTAAATGTTATTTCATTGTGAATATTATATAAAAATTTGTAGAAGTAAATCTCTTTGATATAATACAAATGGATGCATCTATGTCATTTCTTTATGAAGGAAGGTTACAAGAGTTAGAGAGTAATAAACCTTGGATACTATATGTAGGAATGTTTAAATGCAGTCCATGTATGTGGAAGAAATATCATCAAACATGTATGAGTATTTTTATTTATTTGTAGCCTTATAATAGTAGTGTTGGAAAGATAGGAGTAATTTAAACTGTCTTCAAGTTTCAGTATTTTTCTATGTGTACTAATAAATTGGGATGACCATTGTTGTTATTATTATTATTATTAAGAATTTATGCACTAGGTTCAAAGGACAAAGAAGAGATTTATGTGTATTTAGGGTGTTGATTTGTTGAAATTCATTAAAATAATATTGTTCCTATAATTTAAGATGAAATCATAACCATAGTTAGTCTCATAATGTAGATACTTATAACACTAGTACATGTGTATCAAAGATTTAAACATATACCTCTTTTGTTTGAGCATTAGAGTTTGTTAGGAAGAAAGAAGAAACTTATTTCTATCACAATAAAATAAAATAAAATTTACCCTTGCAAGATATATATTGTTCTAACGATACTAGAAAATTATGTGCATATATGATGCAAGAGCATCCCTAGTTGTAAAGCAATCCTATATCAACCAAAACATTTCTTGCATTTAGTTTGTAGTTGTCTTAGAATTTTATTCCACATTTTATCGTTGTATCATTTCTCAGCTCGTGGAGCAAGATATAGCATCTACATGAGGTCATCTACAACATATCCAAATTTCAAGTGATTTGCATTCATCTATAGAAAGTTATCACTCTCAAAATTTCACTGTCATTCTTAGGCAGAGCACTTGGGGCCGACCTGGTCTAATTTGGTTGTGTGAATTGTTTTTGAAACATGCAGAGATTAATGGAGCATCATACAAGCATTTTAGGTCCAAGGGGAACTTTCTTGGAGATCTGCAATTTATTTCATTTATCGATGTGTTATCTTCTCATGTTTGAGGTTGACCTACACGCTTGATCATTCATTGGGGTTGTAAACCATTGAGGCCAACACAAACCATACTTGGATTTGGACATATTTAGTATCATTTGTAATTCATTCTAAGGCATCCAGTTCATGAGTTCATGAGTTAGGAATTAAATAGTTCAATCCAACCTTCTAGGTTGTGGAATGTGATAGGTCCTTGTGCCAATTGTAATATATGTAATGCCCTTGCGGTAGGCCTATGAGCCCTAGTTATTCCGTATATGAGGCATATGATGCATGTAAGATTGGAATTTATTGAATCAATGATAATCTATTTGCTAAGTATTTTATTGTGTTATTCTCATTATATTGAACTCTAAGTTGGATGGTTGGACAATCCTTTTTGGACCCTCCATCTGTTACTACACCAAGTGGTATCAGAGTGAGTTGTGAGTCTCGAAGGCATTCCTTAAGTTGAACATATCATCGACCTGAGGCGGACTACATGTGTTTTCAACCTATCATCGACTATGAGGCAGTTGAAACCCTTGTAGCTAGATCACCGAATTGAGGTAGTTGTATTGGATCCAAGGAGAGAGATGCCACCTAGGAGAGTTCTTTCTATGGTGAATGTCACAAGAAAAATGAATGAGATGTTAGAGATGATGAGAGAAATGAGAGTCTGATTAGATTTTGTAGAAGAAGATAGAAGGCGAGGTCTACCCTAGACATGCAGACGAAAGTGGTGATGAATTAAATCAAGTTGTGAATCAAAACAAATAAACCCTAAAATAAATTCAAAATTATTATGACCTAGAATTAATTGATTGGTAAGTGACCTAGAATTGAAATCCAAAATTACATAGGAAATTTAAACCTCGAGGAATTGATTGATTGGATCAATGATATGGAAGAATAATTTGAATATGAGGAAATTGAAGATTTGAAAAGAGTGAGATTTGCACAAAATAAGCTAAAAGGACATGCTACCATATGGTGGAAAGAATTACAATTGGATAGGAATAGAAGAGGAAAGGAGAAGATAATAAAGTGGGATAGGATGGTGAAAAAGTTGAGGAATCAATTTATACCTATTGATTATGAGCTTGAATTACTAAAAAGATTGCAGAACCTAAGGCAAAAGGAGAGATCTGTGAAGGAGTATATTGAATAATTTTAAAAGATGATCATCATAGTTGGACAAAGTCAAGCGATTAAAAAAAAATTTGTGAGGTACATCAATGGACTGAAAACAAACATCCAAGAAAAATTAATCCTGGTAAAGACGCCAATAGTTGAGGAAGCATATCAATCACTCAAGGTAGAGGAAAAGTTGAAAAATAAGTTTGAACAAAGACATAGGAGTGTAATGTAAGGAATCTGAGGTAGTAGAACAACTTCCTACACTAATCTTGAGAGGAGAATAATGTTAAAAAATCTATAGATATTTTCAACAATTATAGAAACTTAAACATAAATATCATGCATACCACAACACTGTGATTTACATGGGGAAACCCTTTTGAGAGAAAAACTCCACACTCTAAAATCCACCCAATATATTATTCATAAATCAAAAACATTACAATAAACTCGTAGAGAAAGCTTCTAATAGGAGTATCACCATCAAAGATCCACAGACAACATGACCACTTTCAGACTCTCAAAATACATCACAATACCATAGTCGTAATACAATGCCTTCATAAAATAGGGTAAGACAAGCTAAAAAAATATCTACCATCGGATCTAGAACCTAATAATGAATGGTCCATACTTATAATATATAATTGATTTAATGTATGTCGGCCATTTAAAAGTTTTTGTTAAGAAAAATTGTTAACATTAACACACACCCCACTCCTCCCCTCCACCTTGTGCTCCCATTGTATATTACACCTATCAATGTAACTAGGAAATATATATATATATATCCTATCAACAATAAACCTTATATAATTGCAAGGTTGAGACAATTTTCCCAACAAATCTCCCACTTGTCGAATACCTTGCAAGAGCAACAAGAGGGAGTAAACATCATCTCCTGATTTCTAGGGGTCGAAAGGCCCATAGTCTCTAAACACCATTTGAACTTCTCTATGCTCATAGTCTTAATTAAAGAATCAACAACATTAATCAAGGTCTCTACCTTAACTAACTTCACCCTACCATCTTCAACCATATCTCTAACAAATTGATACAATACATCAATGTGCTTGGTCCTAGCATGAAATTTCAGGAACTCTTAGCTAGACAAATCACACTCTGACTATCGTAATAAATTTTCATTGCACCTTATTTTTTTTCAATATTTGAACACCGTATTTTAGGCTAAATGGCTCCTTTTATAGCATGAGTAGCTACCATATACTCAACTTAAGTAGTGGACAAAGCAACTAGAGCCTGTCACTTACTCATCCAACTAATTACACCACCAAATAAAGTAAATACATAAGCTATCAATATCACCTGCCTAGTCTGAATCCACATAACTATGAATATCAAGGGAAATTTCATCTTCATTCAAATTACTATGATAGCACAAGGAATACTTTGAGGTATCACAAAAATATCTGAAGACTCTTTTAACTACATCCCAATGAACTCTACCAGGATTAGACATATATCTGGAAAGAACTCTTGCTGCTTGGGAAATGTTTGGTCTAGTATAGACCATAGCATACATCAAACTTCCAACTGCACTCTGGTGATACACTTTTCTCATGTATTCCATCTCTGATGGAGATGTTGGACAATCTGAAATAGATAAAAAAAATTCCAACTGAAAAAGGAACACACAATGGTTTTCAATCTTGCATGTTAAACCTTTGCAAAAATGAATTGACATACTTACTTTGTCCAAGCCATAGCTTTATGTTCTCTCTATCCCTTCGAATTTCCATCCAAAGAATGTGCCTAGATGCACCAAGATCTTTCATTTCAAATTTAGCAACAATTTGATATTTTAGTATTCAAATCATACCTTTCCCTTGGCCAATAAATAATAAATCATCAACATATAATGCAATAAACAGGAAATGATCACCACCAGTTTTATAATAAACACAATGATCTGATTTAGAATGCTTGAATTTCAAACTCAAAACATATGTATCAAATTTCTAGTACCACATCTTGGGACTCTATTTTAGGCCATATAATAATTTCTTCAATTTGCAAACCAAATTAATTTTAACTTTCACTATGTACTGCTTTGGTTATGTCATATAAATATCCTCCTATAAGTCACCATGAAGGAAAGTAGTTTTCACATCCATTTTCTCAACCTAAAAATCATAAGCAGTAGCAATAGCAAGCAAAAATCTAATGGATGCCATTTTTACAACAGGAGAAAATATCTCACCATAATCAAAACCCTCAACTTGAGAGTAATATTTCATAACCAACCTTACTTTGTAATTCTCAGTACCTCCATTTGAACCAATATTTTTCTTGAACAACCTTTTCCAACCAACAGGTTTTTGTCCTTAAGGAAATGGCACAAGATCCCATGTGATGGAGCCCTAAAAAATTTCTTGGTTCTATCATGAAAATTTGTGAAAAAATTGGCTTGGTCCCTTGTTTTTTGGTTTTAAGTCATGTTCTTATCATTGTGATAGGTTTTTACCTTCATAAAATTTCCAAATCCTAGCATAAATCCTTGATCTTTTTAATTTTACATTGACCTATCTTTCCAATTCCTAGTCACTTAAGTTGTCTCCTGTGCCATTGCATTCGTTGATTTACCGGCCCCTAGTCTTAGGTTCACGGTTGCTTCACGTCTTTCCTGGTATTAATAGTCGAAGGCTTAATCTAAAGAAAAATTTAAATCCTTAGCCTTCGTTATGGTTCGTTACCTCGTTTACCTAGCCATGTCCATTTTTTATGAATAACTTTTGTGGCATGTGTAGAATAAATCTTCGTGTGGGTTGTCTAATCAATTGATATCAATCTTGGTTGTTCCTCGTATGCCTATGTTGGTTTATCACTTCTTATTTTATTCACACGGGCTAGCAGGCCTTGACCATGTGTATGGTAAAACGATGGACGTTGTATCCTTGCTAAGGATGACTAGCTCATTTCAAAGATGATCGACGGTTGATTAATGGAGGATGTGGCCATATCTTTGTCGCTCCCCACCAGCCCATCTTGTTTTATTCAATAGTATTTTAAAGACACGGGCTAGCAGGCGATGGCCATGTGGTACCGCTTTATGGTGGGGCCTGAATCCTCACTGGGTAGTGGAAGTTGTTTGAGGCATAATCGATGGCCTATTTTATGGCATGTGTTCTCATTAGGACCATTCCTCGCATGCCCGTATATTTTTAGCATTTATGAGGAATGGTCACACGGGTTGGCGGGTGGAACAACATTTGTCATTTTGTTTGATCTGTTGGACCTTGGGAAACTATTTTTTCTTAGTATAGATTGAAATCGATGGTTGATAGTAGGTGACATGGATTAATTCTAACCAATCCCCACCATCCCATGTGGGTCCCGCCTATGTCTTGTATCTTTTGATGGGCACACGGGAAAGTGCCACACATATTACTTCTACAATTTTGATAAAGGTGGATGCAACTAGAGATAGTAGCTGAGATTGTTCTAGGGTAAAAATAGTGCTAAAATTAGAGTTAATTCTTCAGCACACTTGTGCGAGTGATAAATTATTTCAGAGCCGTCAAATTTGTCAAAGGTTGGTACACATGGGAAAGTGAAATTGAAGTAAGGCAAGGTACAGGTAGATATGTTGAAGATAAATCATGATCATTCCCCCCTGTCCTACTATGATGAACTACAAGTGAGTTATTTTCTACGGGAAAGCGGGTAAATGTGTCACAACATGTATGGTTGGAAATTTAAGCATGTGATTGACATGCAAGTTAAGGAAATACTTAAGTCTCTTGATTTGAGACGAGTATCAAATGCATGCGCTTAATTTTGTCATCATTAAGAAGCTGGAATTTCTAACTGTTTATTTGGTTCAGAGTTTTGATCAACGGTTGAGATTTGAAAACAAGGTTAGTTGATCAATAATCTTCTCACATAAGCCTTTCTGGAAATTTAATGCACACACACCAATTGCTCTATTTAATAAGGATCACTTACTTTATTTTCTCACTATCTAATTGACAAAGAATCTAAGGTTTGTGTAAGGAAGTGATTTTGACGTAGTCATTTTTGAGTGAATTGGTAATCATGTTTGGAGAAATTTTATAGCTGAGTGGAAAATGGGAAAGATAAGAGTAAATATTAGCCCGGTTCATCATTCCAAGAGGCTCAATCCTCTAGAATTTCAAAGTTCTCCTTAGGATGAGGAGGGTGGACCAGAGGTACCAACGATGTCGGTGAAGAAGACAAGAGCTACCAAAGGCTCAACACGAGGTGTTCTTAAGTGTGCTTACCACCTTAGGGGTCGAACCATCTCGAAGGAAATGATCAAAGGAAAAGGTAAGAAGGTTGAAAGGCCAAAAAGAGAAGTTTCTAGAAGGAATAGGTATCATCGTGATCGCATGGGATGTCATCATTCTCCCATTGAGGTTTCTAATGATCCTTCTGACAGTGGGGATTAAATTGATTTTGGCTATAGCCAGTATCTTATAGCCATGAAGGATTGGGTTGATTCTGAGGATGAGGTGATGATGGCTACTCCTCTGAAGATAAGGACACTGAGTGGGAACCCCTATTCACCTGGTGACAAGGCAAAGTAATATCCTATTACTTTCCTTGTTAGGTGCTCGGGTTTTTGGTCCTGTGTGTTGTTTTCTCTCTTGGTTTGGTGTGACATGAAGTGGGTCTCTAGTATTTTTGGATTTTTATTCTGATAATGATGCTTTTCGGGGTGATATGCATTTACATTTTTTTTTATGCTGCCACGACCACACTTTTTGATGACTGGCGGGATGGCTTTGATCAACGGATCCTTGGACTCTATTTTTGTTTTCATTTGAAGGATGAATCCCCAAAATCATTTGGAAGATATTTTTCTTTTTTTCTATTGAAATTCACTTTGAAATCAAAATGAAATGTATTCCAGCCCGGTGCTTGTTGCTCCCTTGGCTTATAAAAGGGATTCTAAGGATGGAAAAGAGAGAGGAGTAGGTAAAGGAGTCAATAGGTCAATAGGTAATTATTTTCAAATAAAATAGATATAAGAACATGGATAGTAAGTTTCACAGTAACATGTTATAGGAACAAGTCAGCCAATATATGTTTTGGATAAGCAATGCAGAGGACAAAGTGATATAAATTTTTTGTATATTTTCTCTCCTTCATACAAATTATACAAGCTATAAATACGATGATCAATGGTTATCTTGTTTATCTTTGTTGAGTACCAATGCATGTGTTGTTTCATTCTTGCTTGTTCATTCAAGGAATGCATGTAAATGCTTGAATTTAGCAGTAGGTTTGGTACAGTCTGTTTATGAGGATGTTAGTAAGAAGTTAATTATGGATATAAATGGTGGGAATATTGTAAGGAAATATCTTTAAGGCTATAGGTATTTTTCTAAAATACAGGGTTGATTATCTAATCATATAGGTTTATGGTTTGACTCCATTTCTTGGAATATGGCACTGGCCTAGTTTAGTATTCATGCTCTCTTTTGGTAATTGAATTGATTGAAAATCACAAAACATAATTAAATGGTTCTCCAAATGTTTCACTAGGTGTGTATGAATGTTAATGGGACCATATATTCTCTTGTTTAAGTTAATCATTATTGTGGAAGTTAGCCAAAATTTCAAGGTATGGTGCTTTTAAACATATGAGGAGAATCATCTATCTGCTCTGTGTTTTGATACTAGACATACCGGTATCTAGGAACATAGTTGTTTCAAGATTACCCTCCCTGGTCCGACAAAGCCTAAAGAGAAGTGGAGATCCAAAATTCTTTACTTATGTGTTGGCCAATCCTTACCCTTACTGATAATTGTTCTTGGCAAGTTCATAGGTTTGTGGTGAGACTAAGTTTGGTTCTAAAAAAATAACCAACAAATAGGCGACTCCGCTGGGGATCTATGGAAAAAGGGTATTTACAATAGATCATATTGCCTTAATAGAGTCTGAGAAGGTTTGTTTTACAAATCCTCATTGAAAGTGAGTGGCAACTCCAAATAACTCTGAACTAGTGGAAAATGTTGAAGTAGGGACTTCAAGTGACAACCAACTAAAAATTTTGGTCCTCGACAAAGGAGGTGGAAACTCTATGAAAAGAACCTGATAAAGTGTGATGCTCGCTAATACATCCAGGTATTCTCCCATGTTTTAACCTACAAAGAAAATAGATCTAGATGGGTACCATTTTAAAAAAATATAAAAGTAGTGATGCATTCCCAATTTAAAGAATCAAAGCACTAAGAAAGGGAGTAGTGAAGATTATTCTACATGCTTCATACATTCAAGTTTGTAATATGTGGAATAAGAAATATATTTGTATTGAAACCTGCCCACTTGAGAGATTTTGAATGTTTTTATTTCTAAGATATGAATTGTAATATTTTAAGGTCATGATAAATCAAGAAATAGGGGGGTAATTAATTGTAGAGTTGGTGTTTAAAATTGTAAAAGGGTGTGAAAAATGTATCATTCAATTATGCATCTTTGTGGGGTGAATGATGTGAGTGCAACCCCTGTCATGTCATCAAAGAAGTTTCTTTGTGGAAAGATATAGACCATTGAATTTTAATGGTATTCAAGGTTTCCCAAACCCTATTCCCGATGAAGTTAGGGAATGTTTGCCAAAGTTCAAAGGGACAAGATCAAAATTAGCATCTCAACATCTGCAAGAATTTTTTGATTTGATGGGAGATTATGAGATAAATCATGAAGATGTTGTTATGAAGTTTTTTGTTCAAACTCTAAAGGGTGATTCTAGAGATTGGTTTTCATATTTGCATATGTATTCTATCTCTTCATGGAATAAATTCATGGAAGTATTCATCTAAAAATTTGGAGAAATAATCAATCCATACTCAGTGAGACAAAGATTTAACAACATCCAGAAAGAAGAAGATGAATTTGTTCCAACCTTCAACCTCAAATTTTCAAAAACTTTAAAAGACATTCCTGAAATTTTGAGACCAAATGATGCAGTGTGTTTGATTGTATAATTTGATGCATTTGACGAAGAAATGAGTTATTTGTTAAAAGATAAGGAGCCGGCAACATTACATCATGCATATCAAATAGCTATGGATATTGAGAACAATATGAGATATTCAATGATGAAAGGATACATGGCTACAAGTGTTAGTTATCCTAGCACATCTCATGCAAATGGAACTCATGGTTTAGAAAATGGAAATTATTTCCAAAGTGATGTTGCTTTTGCTGATCTGATTTGTCCATCACTACAACACATTGATCATAATGATCTCCAAGTTGAACATCAACAAGTTTTTAGCAAAATTGATCAGATGTCTTTTATTCAAGAGTTGTCTAATATGAAGATGAACAAGGATGAATCACTTTGTGATTTGTTCACAAGATTTTTTGATGCCTTGTTGGAGGTCCCCAAAAAAATAAGACCTGAAGATTCAGCATGCATTGATTTATTTTTTGAAATCTTTGAGCTAGGGTTGAGTACCTTTCCAGAAGAATTAAAACCTCACAATTTTGATAAGGTACTTGATTGGATAAATAGTGTTGAAGAAGCTTAGTGTGACCAAAAACAAAACATAATGCATCAAGATGTTAATATTTGTAGTCCCATTGTGGGAAATCAAAACATGATACACATAAGTGAAAATGGTGTATCTCAAGATGAAAATTTATCTGGTTGTATGGATGAAAATACAAATTGTAATCAGTCCACAAGAAGCATATATGTAGATATGTATACCAATCATGGATAAAGATATATACTTGCAAGTGTTGTTGATTCCTTGCCACAAGTTAGTAGTCGAGATATTGAAGATGAAAATTTAAGCATACATTCTAAGAGTTTTGAACAGAGTTTATGTAGTGATGATTTTCTTTGTGATGAAGATTATAATGTCAATGAATCTGACTATTCAGAGAGTTATGGATGCTCTGATGAGGAGGAGCTAGAGATGTTTTCTTCATTTCAAGGATTTGGTGATATAAATAATTATGAGGTTGCTTGTTAACAAATAAGTGAACAAGTTTCACATGATGAATACTTGGAGTATAGCTTAGACCTGTTATCACTAAAGCATGTTGATTTAATGAATGATGATCATTCAAAGGATAAAAACTTGTGTATTTAGTACCCTAAACCTGAGCATAAGGTTGAAAATGATAAAGATCTTGATGGTGTAGACAATGATGGAATTCATGTTAGTAAATGTGAAATTGAGTTTTTTGCTAATATTCCTTATCTTCACACGATGATAATGAGCATTTTTTCATCAAATAAGGAAAATATTTATGTTCAGGAAAACCAAGATACTTGTTCTAAGGCTAATGAACAAATTTCAAATAACAGTGAGTCTTTGACATAAAGGGAAATATGCTTCTCAACTGATGATGCATATGAAAATTCTCTTGTTGATACTGTTGATCTTGAAAGTGAAGATATTGGGAGTTTTGATAAGTATAATCTCTAGAGCTTTGAAACATGTAATGATATGACTAGTTTATATTGTTGGAATGGCAATAAACTGCATTATGGTGCAATTCAATTAAAGAAGTTTCAAATGTGTGAGCAATTTTTGACCCACACACAGAAGAATTGCAAATCATGTGTAGGACATGATATTTTTGTTGGACCTGACCACTATGAGAGTTTCAGATTTGATTTATAAATGAATGATGAAGGGAGGTCTCATATTGACCCTTTTAGAACATATTGTAAAATTTTCTAATTTTCGGTCAATATTAACAAAAAAGTAATGGTGCATAAGAATAATCTCGTTGATGAAAGATTTAGTTATGTGATCGAATATGCCAAGAGTCGTATTTGTTTTCAGATAGACCATGATAATATTTTCAGATTATGCTTAATAAAGACAACATAAAACAATGTCTTTGATAGAGGAAAACATGAATTTTCTTTTTCATTTGTGGCTTGGGGCTAGCAAATGTGGTTTGAAATTTTGAAAAGGAATTTATCATCTAATGGATATGGCATTCGGTCTGCTTTCCCATGGATTATGGGATCTCACTATGTTTGCAAGAGGTATGTGTCCCCAACAGGAGCCACTAATGGAGCCCCAAAAACTTTCTTAGTTCTATCATGAAAAATTGTGAAAAATCTGGCTTGGTCCCTTTTTTTCTAGTTTTAGGTCATGTTCTTATCATTGTGATAGGGTTTTACCTTCATTAAATTTCCAAATCCTGGCATAAACCCTTGATTTTTTTAATTTTAAATTGACCTATCTTTCCAGTTCTTGATCACTTAAGTTGTCTCTTGTGCCATTGCATTCATTGATTTACTGGCCCCTAGTCTTAGGTTGATCGTTGCTTTGACATGTCTTTCCTGGTATCAATAGTCGAAGACTTAATCTAAAGAAAATTTTAAATCCTTAGCCTTCGCTATGGGTCGTTACCTCATTTACCTAGCCATGTCCCCTTTTTATGAATAAATTTTATGGCATGTGCAAAATAAAGCTTCGTGTGGGCCGTTTGATCAATTGAAATCAATCTTGGTCGTTCCACGCATGCATGTGCTCGTTTATCACTTCTTATTTTATTCACACGGGCTAGCAGGCCTCGGCCATGTGTCCAATATAACGGTGGACCATGTATCCTTGCTAAGAATGACTGGCTCATTTCAAAGATGATCGATAGTTGAGTAATGGAGGACATGGTCATATCTTTTTTGCTCCCCGCCTGCCTGTCTTATTTTATTCTATAGTATTTTAAAGACACGGGCTAGCAAGCGATGGCCACATGGTACCGATTTATGGTGGGGCCTGAATCCTCACTGGGTAGTGGAAGTTGTTTGAGGCATAATCGATGGCATATTTTATGGCATGTGTTCTCATCAGGACTGTTCCCCGCACACCCATATATTTTAAGCATTTATGAGGAATGGTCACACGGGTTGGCGGGTGGAATAACATTTGTCATTTTGTTTGATCTGCTGGACCTTGGGAGACTATTTTTTGCTTAGTATAGATTGAAATTGATGATCGATGGTAGGTGACATGGATTAATTCTGACCAATCCTTGCCATCCCGTATGGGTCCCGCTATGTCTTGTATCTTTTGATGGGCACACGGGAAAGTGCCACACATATTACTTCTATAGTTCTAATAAAGGTAGATGCGGTTGGAGATAGTAGATGAGATTGTTCCAGGGTAAAAACAATGCTAAAATTAGAGCTAATTCTTCAGCACGCTTGTGAGACTGATAAATTATTTTAGAGCCGTCAAATCTGTCAGAGGTTGGTACACGTGGGAAAGTGAAATTGAAGTAAGGTAGGGTACGAACAGATATGTTGAAGATAAATCATGATCGTTCCCCGTTGTCCTACTATGATGAATTACAAGTGAGTTATTTTCTATGGGCAAGCGGGTAAATGTGAGACGACATGTATGGTTGGAAATTTAAGCATGTGATTAACATGCAAGTTAAGGAAATACTTAAGTCTCTTGATTTGAGAAGAGTATCAAATGAATGCGCTTAATTTTTTCATCATTAATAAGCTATAATTTCTAACTGTTGATTTGGTTCAGAGTTTTGATCAATGGTTGAGATTTAAAAACAAGGTTAGTTGATTAATAATCTTCTCACATAAGCTCTCCTAGAAATTTAATGCAAACGCACACCAATTTCTCTATTTTATAAGCATCGCTTACTTGATTTTCTCACTATCTAATTGAGAAACAATCTAAGGTTTGTGTAAGGAAGTGATTTTGAGGTAGTCATTTCTGAGTGAATGGGTAATCCTCTCTGGAGAACTTTTTTAGTTGAGTGAAAAATGGGAAAGATAAGTGTAAATGTTAGCCCAGTTCACCATTCCAAGAGGCTCAATCCTATAGAATTTTAGAGTTCTCCTCAGGACAAGGAGAGTGGACCAGAGGTACCAACGATGCCAGTGAAGAAGAAAAGAGCTACCAAAGGCTCAGCATGAGGTGTTCTTAAGCATGCTTACCACCTTAGGGGCTGAACCATCCCAAAGTAAATGATCAAAGGAAAAGGTAAGAAGGCTGATAGACCAGAAAGAGAATTTTCTAGAAGGAATAGGTATCATTCTCCCATTGAGTTTTCTGATGATCCTTTTGATAGTGGGGATGAAAGGAAAATTTGAACCCAACTGGTTAGGCCCATTCGTCATCACAACAACCTAGTTCTAGGGTATATCAATTCACTACTCCAGAAAGATAAACTTTAGCTAAACCACTTAACAGTAGCCACCTCAAGAATTTCTACACATGAAGTGCATTAGAATACCCCAGGAAAAAGGGTAAAAATCCAAAAAAATCACAAAAAGATAAAAAAGCAAAAAATCAAAAAAGCAAGAAAAATAGTAAAGAGATAAAATATTCTTTCAATGAAAAACACTTTGTGGCACTCATAGAATAGGTACCATAGTGAAAAATTGGAAAATAGGCGTTATTTTTTAATAAGACTCAACTCATTATCTATCGGTACAATCCACAACATCCACCCATTTGTCTCATAATAAAACATATGTCGAACCATGGCTTGATACTGATTTAGGAAAGTCATCTTGTCTCAAACTGGGGGAAAATTCCTAAAGCTGGTTGTGGGTAGATCTTTATGCATCCTATCATGGTCAAAAACAACAAAAATCAAAAACATCTGAAAAACAACAAAAAAACAAAAACATCTAAAAAACAACAAAAATCAAAAACATTTAAAAAATATTCAAAAGAAAAACATCATTGTATTATTCCTTCACTCAAACAGTCTAATATATCAACATTTGCTTGAACCCCACAACTAGTTCAAGTATATTTCCTGTAACATATCCTTTAGAAATAGAAGTGGAATATCAATCTAGGTTATCAATGTTGTTTATCCCAAAAATGAGTTTATGCTTTGAGTCAAACGATCGAACTACGTGGTCTCTATGTGTATAATGTAGGCAAGGCTTAAATAGCCCCCGAGATCATAGGTCAGTCCCCTTAGGTTTTTATCATTCTTCAACTAGTCAAAAAATACAAAATCCAAAAACATTCACAAAAATGGAGAAGTCCAAAAACATTCAAACCAAGTGAACAACGAGCCTCTGTGTGTACAACGTAGGCAAGGCTTATCTTTGATAATCCCTCAAGGCCTTAGGTTATTCCCCTAAAAACAACAAAAGCAACATCATAAAACTCTAAAAAATAAAAATTCCTATCTCCATCATCATAATCCGCAATAAACATTTCACCCATAATAAATAAATCGTCGCACTCGCCCTTTGACAAAACAAACAAACAAACAAACAAAACATCAAAAGCTAGAACCTTCAAGAAAACAATCATAAAGATTTGATTGCAAAATAGATGAAAACAATGCCAAGGTATTACCTACCTACCTTTTGACAATTAGCCAACAACATCCTGAGATATGCCTTAATGGGTTTGTTCCTACAATAGACATGATCAACAATAGATAATAGTCATGAGACCTCAAACAAATATGGCAAGTGATACCGGAACTTTGTCTTTTATCTTTTTGTAGTCTTATTTTTATGATTTATTTTATTGACTCATTCCTAGGATCTCTCAAGGATTTCCATAAGGATTTAGAGAAGAAGGAATGGGGGAAATTGAGTGTAATTTTGATTGTTTTTTGATAATATAAGCAGCATTTACAAGGTGTTTTACCCTTTACACGAAGATCCCAAAACATCAAAAAAAATTACAGTAATAGCATACGAGAGACACAGACACAGCCAAGAAACAACAAAAAAATAACACATCATAGACCCAACCACTAATTGTCTACACCCTCCCATTTATTAACCAAGAGGTTTAACACATCCTCCCCAATCCAGTTGGTGCCTTCATCTGTGGTGTTCATGTC
This sequence comes from Sequoiadendron giganteum, assembly GCA_007115665.2. NCBI lineage: Eukaryota > Viridiplantae > Streptophyta > Pinopsida > Cupressales > Cupressaceae > Sequoiadendron > Sequoiadendron giganteum. The sequence goes on from CM021107.1 coordinate 294,262,952, forward strand.
CATTTCCTCTTTGACCACATCTGAGAGAGTGAGAGCCGACCTGTGAATCATTTTGATAGTGAACCGGTCCAGGCAATAAAATTTATGATTTATCTTACCAACCTGCTCCTGCAACACTCTGAGCTCATCCACCTTGCCTTCCTTTCTCTAGATCTCCACATCAGCACCATCCCTAGAATCTGAGTACTTGGTAGAGTCATCCCAAAGCATCTGGTTAAAATCAAAGAAGTGACTAGGGTCTTTTATGGGTCCTTTATCCCTCCACTTCTCAGTAGCTTTAGTTCCTTCAATATTGTCACCAGTATGAACTGCGTCACTGGAGATATCATCAATAGGGTTCTCTTTCTTGTGTTTCGCCAACCTATGGTATCTTCTAACACTTATTTGTTTTGTCCCCATCTCAAAGCTAGCTCCCACCATAGTCTCACCCTTTGAATCTTTTTCCTTGGCACATTTACCTTCCTCGGAGATAGGAAGAGCCCTCAGGAGTTGAGGCATATTTTCCCTTTCTTTTAGGTTGCAAGTTTGCTGACCTTCTTGTGTTTTAGTTCACAAAGCCCAACAACAGCACTCAACGAGGCCAACTTGACCTCATTTTTATTTTTCTTCGGGGGAGGAGTGGCTAAAGTCTCAGTACCAGGATCATCCTCAGGGATGGGGGATTTCCTTTTCAAGCCCTCCAAAACATTAGGGGAAGAGTTAGTAGGGTTATTTTATGGGGGTTCCAACTCTTCCACACACACAACCAAGATGGGTTTAGGAGGGACTAGATCCTAACGCAATTGGTAGAACCTAAGGATTAGGCCTTGGTGCAGTGGTAAAGGAGGCAGAGAATCAGGGTTTAGAGTGGAAATTTCATAGGATTCTTTGATGGAACTTTCTAGGGAACAAAAAAAAAAAAGGGAAGCTAAGAAAAATCTTATGCCTAAGTTGATTTAATAGCGGTAAGTGGTATAAATAAAATACCTTGAATCTACCCTCGAGGGTAATGTATTTCATGATGGCAAGGAAGACTTTATCCCAAGGCTTAGGCAACACTTCATGGTACCCAACTACTTTTTCACCGGCTTCTCATTTCCCTTAAAGAACACATTCAGACTCACCAATTCTTGCATTTTGGTGTGTTTTTATACTTCATTCCCTCAAAAGAAAGGCCAGTAGCCTTACCAATCACCTCTTCATCAACATTGAAAGGTATGCCACCCATGGTGACCTTTCGATGCTTCCAAGAACTATCAAACCAGGTCGACAACATCTTGTCATGTCCCACGAGATTCTCCATAAGCGGCACTATCCCACCTTTCAAACAGATATGCCAAGACAGAGGTTCCTCGTGAAACTCTTCGCAATTTTTTGGCTTAGTTATAACTCTATCTCCACCCATCATCACCCACAACACATAGTAGCCGAAAGAACACTACCTTAAAATAGAATGATTGTCGGAGAGAATATCGTTACAAAAATAAACTTTACAATGCCAATCGAGATAAAAATATGTAATAAATGCAATGTAATATTACACATGCTGAAAATCAATCCCGATGACAACCACATGCTGGCCCATAATCATCACAAGGAAACCCAGAATTAAAACCATTAAGAATAATAATGGGATTCAGATTTAAATCCCAAGAGATAATCAGTTTAAATAAGTTACACATTTCCCAAATCCAAATGAATGCAGGGGGAGATTTGAAATTTTCAAGTACATATGATAAAATATTAGGTGAATCAAAAGGTGCCTTAATTTGGAATTATTAAACAATATGGCAGATTACATCCTTTTACATGAACTTCATGAGATTTGAAAATATGTGTTGTACCATTAGCAAGGCAGCCCGTAAAGGTTAGGATCCCCACCAAAGATGAATATAATATTAAAAAAATATTGTGGCCACCCACTTGAGCCTAGCCACCTTATTTTCAAAAGATTGAACCAACTAATAATCCGTCAAGGATTGCCACCTATACCTGAAAAATAATGATAGATTAATCATTATTAATAGAGTTGTTTGTAAGATATTTTTGTAATTATACCATGGAAAATACTTGCTTTATTGAGTGTATGAAATTTGTGTTGAAATAATTTCTGACATAGTTGCATGTTTGGTGTTATATACCTCTCTATTTGACGGATCCAAAAAGTTTTTAACGCAACCTAACTATATACTTTCAACAAAGTTTTTGTATGTCTGGTATGAGCAAGAATACTCTTTGTTTGTAGAGTCAAATTCCATGCAATGGATACAAAGTCACCTTGGTCATTAATACCCTGGTGCATTGTATCTATTTGCTACATCAAACAAGATTGTTCAAAACTGTGAAGCCTCTAATCAAAGAAAAAGCAACATCATCAACTACTAACAACATCAAATTTCTATCCATCATCAAAAAGAAAATCTTAAAACTAACATCCATCCTACATTACAATATCATTAGTACCATATCCATCCTGCACCCACAATATCGTTAATACATATCATGATAATAAAAAGATGAAAACATCATGTATCATGTATGGGGCATACATCCATCATATATCATCCATAAATCACATAAACATCACATACCAAATGATATATTGATCATCCATAATAAAACATCACATGAAACAAATTATGATTCATTCATCCACATCATATGCATACATTGCAAAAAGTACAAAAACATACATAAATATATATCATCATACATTGTCATCCATGATCATCACATATAACATAATGAGCCAAATCAAAGAAGGTATATCTCATATATATCATCATCAAAAAAGGAGAATGTCATAGTACATCATCATCAGTGAAACAAGTGTGATAGGATAATACAAAATAATACATATTTACGAGGCCTCGATTGGGTTGATGAATATATATATAAAAATCATGTCTACAATATGTCTTTGAGAAATGAACATCATAAAGATTAAAGTACATATGTAACACTGCTTAACAGGAAAATGAGGACTCTATAGAACATACTGCAGATCACCATCTAGATTTGGTTGTCTCATAGAACCCTCCTTAGCACCACCACCTACAGGTTTAGGCTCTCAGAACCATGGAAGTCGATCAGCCTTAGGAATAGTAGCATCATACAAATTCTGATAGTATGTCGATGCCTATAACAAACGATCTTGCTCAGCTCTGAAACTATCACGCTCTACCCTGAGAGTATCTCTCTCTTCCATAAGAAACTATACCTAAGCCTCTACAGTATGTCACTCGCTCGCTCTCACTATCTCACTCAACCCTCGGACTATCCCTCCCTGCAGTCAAAGTAGCAACCTGAGCCTCCATGGCCTATCATCACACTATCTTTGTGTATCTAGCAATAGTCATTTGAGCTAATTGTATACCTCCATCCCCTGGTGGTGGAGGGGGGCTCAGAACCTATCCATGACCCTAGCCTAAGGCATCTAATCATCCTGACCACCTTGTGCTCCATCATGTCTAACTCGACCGAGCTACTCTACAAGAACCTCAATACATTTTTTCTCCCCATGATGACCTATAATACTTGCTTTGCCTAATGTAGGATCATTGCTAGGATTTGTAAAGCTCAAGGCATGCGTCGTGCCCATCACTGATCAAAATCGGGTGTGGTACCTAGATCTGCTGAACCAACTGACCAACCCCATCCAACTAGGGTAAGTTATTTGAATCCAACAATAGCAACATCTTTTTCTGCCTGGTAACTCCATACTCGGACCTCTCGAGTGGTTTGACCAAAATGAGCCTCATAAGTATTAGGAAACTGGCCCTATATCTCTTCAAATTGATGGCATACTCTATCTAATAAGTAATGCTCTAGCAAAGAGTGGGAGTGACCGATCAACCATCTAGTCTACTGACAATAAATAAGTTGCTCTAGATCCTTTGGCCATGCCTCACAGTCCATATAGGGTCGCTAAACAAAACCTAGCATATCGTTGAACACACAACGCCAATACGGAAGATCCCCAGGCAAGGTGTAATGTAAGAAATCTCCATAACAATAGGAATATGGATCCACAGTATTACAATCTTGAATACGAAACCATTGAAAAACTGCAATGTGCCCCCAAGCCCATGTATGCAAAAGAGAAACACCTGCAGAAATGGATTTCTCGCACTGATATACAACCTCATGCATATCTCTATAAAGGTGGGCGAGAAGACACAGACCCCATGCATATTTGATCCCATGCTCAAACATACCCTCAATGCAAATATCCCATCCAATAGGGAACTGATGACCTCTCCTATCAGGAACAACTAGTATCAAAATCAAACCACAAAGGACAAGAGAAATAGGGTCTGCAGTGCCAACAAACTCAAACAAATCAATCTCGAACTATCGAACCTCCAAGTGTTTGAAAACCATCACACATCACATGGCACAATTACTCCATCAAACATGGTATGTCACAAGCTCACCATGGATAGGAATGAGGAGAATCCTCCACACATCCTCAAGAGTAATGGTGGCCTCTCCTATAGGTAATTGAAATGAAGAATTCTTTGAATGTCATCGCTCCATGAGTGTGGTCATCATCACCGTATGAGATCAGATAGGATGCATGTAGCAAATATGACGAAGCCCGACCGCATCTAATAAATCTCGCTCCAAACCATCAAAGTGGGAAATTGAATCAAATAGATCCTGAGGTCATCTCTCTCTCTCGGTTGTAGTGGTTTAAGGACCACCTATAATCATTTTAACCCATGATGTTAGGTTTTCACTCTAAACACACAAAACAAAACAAAAATGACAAAAATGAGACTTAGGGCCAAGAAGATAAAACAAACAAACTTAAGCAAAAGCTAGTAAAAAATAGCAAAAGCAATGGAAAGAGAGCAAGTGCGCTGGTTTAAGTCAAGTGTGCCAGAATCAAAAGTGAAGGAATTTCTCAAGTGTGAAGATCTATAGAAAATATTCAAAAAACAAGCCCAAGCAAACAAAAGCAAAGGAACAAAGTAAATGTGAGTTTCAAAGGCGAAGGTTTAGGTCAAATACGAGGATCTAGAGCAAGTGCACATAAATTTTTCAAGAGTGGCCTTAAACCGCCAAATGCGAAGAAACTGATGGAAAGGCGCTAAAACTCCTAAAACCTCACTATTGACTTAGAGAACTTTTTACACAAATTATGAGAACATGACAAGACAAAAATGAGAAGTAAGAGGGTACATACCAGGCCACCGACACCTATAGGCTATCCAAACTCTCAAACCATGTCTGAATGATGCGGGGCTCCTTTAATCCTAGGCATTTCTCCTTGAAAACTAACAAAATGGAAAATCCAAAGACAAGTTTTCGCTATAGGATCAAAGCACAAATGAGGCAATTAGAACCCTAATTACCTATATTAATCCTCAAAAACCTTATTTTTAACCTAAGAAACCCTAATTTTTAATTAGGGAACCTTCCTATGTTCAAATTAGGACTTCTTGGGAACATCAGAACAAGCAATGAGGGACCTATAGACCTAATTTTTCATCCTAAACACATTTGAACTAAAATAGAACAGTATCGTGAGCCTAATCTCAAAATTGAAATTTTTGGCCAACCTCTCAAGGGGGTAGCACAAAGTCCTACCATCATTCCACTGATCGTTAGGGCACAGTGGGGTATAAAAAAATTTCAAAAAAAAAACTTGATCTTAAAATTGGAATCTTTGAAACAAAGCAACCGGTACTTTGTCTCAAAGAGGGGCAAAATGTTGACATGTAAAATTGACCTAACATTTATCACACACTCTAAATGACATTTTCACATCATCGACATCGTTATCATCAAACATCATTGCATTTCACATCAATTACATCCAAAACCCTAATTTCCTCTATTAATTGAATAATACGATATTATTTAATTAATTCACTTTTTCATCATTTTTGACTAATTAAATAAATTCCATTTATTTTATAAAGTCCTAAAACCCTATTTTTGTTATTAAATAAATAAAATGACATTATTTAATCAATTCACTTTTTCATCAATTTTGACCAATTAAATAAGTTACATTTATTTAATAAAATCCTAATCTCACTTTATTTCGTCCTGATTAGTTAAATAACACCAATTATTTAATTACGTCACTAAATCACTTTATTCCCCTAAGTTGATTGAATTATTAAATAATAATAATTAACTCACTTTCCCTCCAAATTTGAATAATTTGAATAAACTATTCAAATCCTCATCAAAAATCAAATCAAACTAATGCAACTTTGTTTGCAAAAGTCAAACATGATTTGCACGTTCAACTCCAAAATAAAATTAATTAATTAAATCAGTTAATTAATCATTCTCAACCACATTTCTGATTGAGTAAATTACAATCCCCTGATTTCTCAATCTATTCCTGACAGATCAATCTAAACCCTGACTCATCAATCTAATTCCTAATAGATCAATCTATCTCTCAATCGCACATATTATTTAATCTATTTCTTCAATCACAAAAATTGTGCAATCTACTTTATACAAATCATTCATGTCTAAATCCTCTCAACCCCTTTCAACCGTCGATCTTGATTCAACATTGTTTAATCTTGATCATCCATTTCAAATCATATTTTCTATATAACAAACCTCTTTCCTCACAAAAAGGATCAAAGACTCAACTTATTCAAATAACGAAGTAATGCCAAAACACCATTCATAGAGCTTCAACACATTTATTCAATCAACGAACACATAACGCATCATTCATCAAGCTTTTGAACAAGAACTATGGAGGCTTCACAATTATACGAGCAACCACATCCTCATGAATATACTCCAATATGAGATGGGTAACAATTTTATTATTGAATTCAATTGTTTATGTATTTCATTTTCATGTTTCTTAAATTCAGTATTCTAAATTGTTCATTTCATAAGTGTAGGAATTGATCTTAGATTAGAGTTCTTGATTATAGATTAGATTTTATTTCAAGTATGTTTATCTTATTTATCATCTATGATTTTCCCCCTCACACATTAATCTTTTCACTTTGCATAGTAAATATTTATTAATCTATAGTTGAAGTTGGTTATGACTCAATAAGTTAACCATAAGCTATCAACTAAGTACTCCACTTAAGAATCAATAGTTCTTAATTTGTTACCAAATATGCGAGTTAGCAATCAAATGTTCATTGCAAATAATATAATTGTTATCCATAGTTTCCTTAAGATATTGCTTTGATAATAGTTGGATGTTACCAATTTGTTAGTTAACATTATCATTTTTACATACGTATTATTGTTTTTGAAAAGTTAAGCAGCATTTACATACGTATTATTGTTTTGGTAAAAGAAAGTTTTAGTTAAGTAGTTTTTAATATTCACCATTTTTTTATAATTAATATGTAATATTAATTTAATTAGATTTATTCAATTACTTTTTCTTTGGAACCATCAATGCTAAAATAGTCAATGGTAGTGGAAGCAACTTATCAATTAAATGGAGGTTTATTGGCACTATAATGGTGTACTAATATGTTGTAATATCAATTTTGAAAACCTAAAGTTAGAGATTAAACCAATGATGTTTGAAATATGGTTTTAATTTTTAAGTATTTAGGTCTTGATTATATTGATGTAAATGTCTTGTTTTGTATTGAAAAACTTATAAATAAGTAAACAAATAAGAGGATTGACTTACGGGTAAGAGGTTTAATTATGCTTTGTATTTAGGAGATTTTATTTGTATTTGAAATAGTTTTATTTATTTATTTTTAATTCTATAAAGTTCTTTATTTACTTTCTAGGGATGGGTTTCATCTACCTTAGTGGTGTATCATTGATTCACAAAAAGAGCTTTATGAATTTAATTACATTGCTCAAGTCTCTTTTATTGATCTTTCCATTCCAAAATAGTTGTGTTTTGTTGGGTCTTTAGTTGAATGCAATCAATCATTAATGATTAAACTTGCTTGTAATATTTCATCCTATATAAATTTGTTTTATGTTTACCCTTTGAGTCATGATGTCATCATTTATGTGCCTAGTCTATGTGGGAATGACATGTCTTATGTAGGTTTTAGAAAAGTGTTAAATGAGTTAAACACTTATTTGTATCTTCTTTTAATTGGTCAAGTTATTAGCACCACGATAATATAGATTCTCCCATCACTAATTAAGCCTTGCAGTTTAATATCCAATTTTAAACAATCCTATATGTGTACCTGGTAATAATCCTTATCTTGGAATTTTATCTCATTATAGTGTGTATTGATGATTAGTGGATTTTGGGTTGTAATAGAGGTTAAGACATCATTTGTAACCTAGTGGCTATACCCTATGAGGGTGAGTCAAATGAGTTGGAGTAACTCAAGTGGCTGAACTACGATGCCTCTATGAAATATATACATAGGCAAGGTCATCAAGCGATGAGCCCCTGAGACATTAGTTCGGGCCCTTAGGACTATTCTTTTGAGTCCTGTTTTGGACTTGTCATTCTCTCTCGATGTTGTAAACTACCATTTGAATTGTATAACTTATTTGGGTGATCATGTACTAATTACCCATTCATTTACTTGTGCACTAAGTCTTGTAGATCTTGCAGGTACAAGAATTAGGAGCGAGGATATTACAATGCAATGGAATGCCAAAGGTGCTCGAGTAGATAAGAGGTATGTTAAGTTGACCCATAATAAGTAGAAATTATTGTAAAAGATAGGAACTCATTTACTTGCTCCTAACTAGTGGGATGATTGACTATAACTCTAAGTAGTGTATTACATTATTATTTTTGTTTAAAAAAAATTGTTTTCTAATTAGTAAAGTTAATGTAGATTGCTTAGTTTAATTTGTATTCTTTATGTGTCAAAATTTGGCATGGCAATGATCTATTAGCTAAGTCAACTACTAGGGAAGATCATCTAGATGTGCTTGCATAAATATTTGATAGGATTAAAAAATAGAGTGTTAGATTGAATCCTAAGTGTGTCTTTGGAATTACTTCAAGGAAGTTACTAGGCTACATTGTTCCTCGCACAGGCATAGAGGTTGATCTTGGAAAGGTAAAAGCTATAATTGATATGCCTCCACCAACAACTCTTAAACAACTATGAAATTTGCAATGGAAATTATATTCCATACATTGATTCATTGCTCAGATAGCTGACAAGTGTCATCCTTCACACATTTATTGCACAAGTTCAAATGGGACAAGAACTATCAACAATATTTTTAGTAGTTGAAATATTATCTCACATCCCCTCCAGTATTGATGCCCCCTATTCAAGGAAAATCATTATTTATTATATAGTTTTTGCTACCACATCTGCATTAGGAACTTTATTGGCACATCATGACTCTTTACGAAAATAAAGGGTCATATATTATATTAGTCGCACTATAGTAGGCTATGAGCTCAACTACACTCCTACAAAATGTGCATGTTTGGCAGTTGTTTTTTCTTCTCAAAATATAATATATTATATGCTAAACAATCAAACCAATCTCATTGCTAAGATTGATCCCCTCAAATACATATTAAATAAATCAACACTCATGGGAAAACTAGAAAAATGGGTCATGATCCTCAATAAATTTACTATCAAGGGATGTAAGTGATTGTTGATTAGTTAGCGGATGCCCCTAGAATTGTAAATCATCCATTAATATTTGATCTCTCGAATGAGGGAATATTCATTTTGATCACCTCCCACTTATGTAAATTATATTTTCATGGTTCATATACTCACCATGGATCAAGAACTTGTAACCCCACAAGGTGACTGTATATCAAAATCATATCAGTTAGCATTCCCTTGTACAAATAACATTATTGAGTATGAAGCATTGATTACTAGACTAAGAATAGAAATACAATGGTAGATCAAGGAAATGCAAGTTTTTGGTGATTCCCAATTAGTTATCAGACAAGTTAATGAATATTACCAAACTAAGGATGAGAAACTCAAACTATACAAGAAAATGGTGGAGACTTTCAAGGATTAATTCACCCAAATATCATTTTAAAAAATCCATGGGATAAATAAAAAATTATTCGATGTAATGAAAACTATTGGGTCTCTTTTGGACATTGCACATAACACTCAACATTGTGAGTTCTTAGTGGAAAAACTCTTGATCCCCACATTCGATGTCCTAGAATTTGAACTTGTGTGAGAAATCGTTGGTCCCAAATCTCCTTGTTATCAATACATTTACACATACCTCCATCATGATATCCTTCCACCTAATTTATCCTCCAAATGAAAAACCTTCATTATATTTTCATCTAACTTTGTAATACTTGGCGATACACTTTATCGAAGGAGTATCAATGGTACTCTCCTTGATTTTCTTAACTCAAATGAAGCCCGCACTATCATAGATGAGGTACACAATGGTATTTGTGGGGGAAACTTTGGTGGTCCTAATCTAGCTACGAAACTTGTGAGAATTGGTTATTATTGGCCTATAATAGAACAAGAGGCCCATCAATTTGTCTAAAGGTGTCAAAAATGTCAACAACATGAAGACCTTATCCATGCACTAGAACATGAGCTATAAACAATTACTACACTATGGCCTTTTTCATAGTGGGGACTCAACCTCATAGGTAATATTCACCCCTCATTATCTAATGCCCATAAATTCATTATTATTGCTACAAAATATTTTACAAAATGTATTGAATCAATTCCCCTCACATTCATCACTAGAAATCAAATAGCTAAGTTTATACTCAATTATATTAATTGTCAATACGATGTCCCTTTAGCCATTATCACTAAGAATGGTCAAACTTTCAAAAATTGAGAGGTTTGCAATCTTTTCCAAAAGTTCTATATCCAATAAAAATTATCCACTCCATATTAGCCTCAAAGTAACGACCAAGTTGAGGCATAAAATAAAACAATCCTAAAGATCCTCAAAAAGATAGTCAATGAAGTTGACCATGAATATCATATCCATCTTAATCCTAACCTATGCACCTTACCGAACCAATATTCACACACCAACAAGAACCACTCCTTATATTAGTTTTTGGATTTGAAGCCATCTTCTCTATAGAGGTCGAGCTTCCATTAAGGGTCTCTCTACAACACACCATTGATGATGAATAATCTAAATTTTCTAGAATGCATGAATTAGAAATGCTATACAAAAGGCATCTTCAAGAAATAAATCATTTATAAGCTTATCAAAACTGTCTTCACTGTAGCTATAACAAGAAAGTCATATCACACAAATTTGAGATAGGATATCTATTACTCAAAGAGAACCAAAAGAATCAACAAGATCATGAAAAGAAAGTGAAGTTTGAACCAAATTGGTAGGGACCTTTCATTATTATAACTTATGGATCTAGATCATACCAACTGGCTACACTTGAGGGTGAATCACTAGATGAATCCATCAATATAATTCACCTAAAAAATATTCACACAATCCTCAAAGTATCCTAATAGAAAATAGAGAAAATTCAAAAGTAAAGAGAAATAATCTACCCTATGGTGAAACCACTTCAGTGGCGCCTTGGGTAAGTACCATGGTGAAAGCCTATCTATAGGTGCCATGTGTAGAAGCCTCTATCCACCATCTCTTAGTGTCTAATCCACTCCGTCCATAATAAAATATTTTCATGCACCTATCACCCCTATTATGATTTGATAATTACCAATATTTAGTGTCATTATATTCCACCTTAGGTTGTAATAAGTTTCACAATATACATCCCATAATGAACAAATCCTATACCTGACTGGAGGAATTTCCTCAACCTAATTTTCAAATTGGATCCTTGGAGTTAGTATCAAAGGGAAAACCTTTCACAACTACCATTTCATCATCACATAATATCCATAATAATTATTTCACTTATCACGAACCATAATAAACCTTTATCATACTCATCCATCATTTCCATCATGAATTTCCAATGCATAGGCATGATAATCAAGCAAGTATGAAAACACGTATTACCTAGAGACATTGAACATTCAAGAAACAATCGCAAACAAAAATACTCCTAAGTTAGCTTGTCACCTATAGATCATTTTCCTAACCAACTTTAGGCAATCTTATCCAAACTATTATGCCTTAACAAATGTATCCTTTTTCCAACATGCATTATCCTATCTAAGCATATATATTTTGGCAAGAAAATCTAATGGTTGTTGATATGTTTGGTCAATGGGTGTTTTTATTTGATTGATTTATCATATTGTCCTATTCTTATGCTATTGAAGGATATCTTCATGAAATTTGAGTAGGAATTAGGTAGAGTTTGTACTTTTGTATCACGTGTTTGTGGAATGTTCTCATTACAGTACTAGGGTATGTACACTCCTTGTGTGTGTTGGAATGACTTTTAGTATTAACAAATTTCTTATGTATATAAGGTAATTTAAATACCTATTTTTCATTAGGGATATTATGCTTTAAGTTCCATTTTCCTCACATATTTTTACAAGGTTCTATTATATCTAGTATGTATGAGTACAATCCTTCTTGTTTGTAATGTCAATTTACATGCAAAGGATACCAAAGTCACCATGGTTTGTCATACCTTGGTGTACATATACCTATTTTCCACAATAAAAAAAATTCTATGATGATAAAAAAGCATAGTATATATCAATATCCTATCCATTTGTATCAATCTATCTCATATCTATCTATTTCATCTCATCCATTACATGTTTCATTACATGATATCAATCAATAACCATCATCATCTTGTATTGTCTTCTATTATACTAACCCACAACCACATATGTATCTTCACCCTCCTCCCTCTTCACATTCCCCCTCAACCCAGTCATTGTGTCATCGTGATCTTTTCTTCTCCTAATTTACCATTTTTTCACCTCTATCAAGTTGATCACACCTTTTCGAGAATTTGACCTAAAAAAAAAAAAAAATCACCAGTCTCTCAAGGGAGCATCCTACCTCCATTTATTTATTCGTTAGGGCAAACTGGGGTAGGACATCACAAAATCCTTCACACTTTCTTTGAAACAACATTGTAAAAAAATATTACATCTCAAGGAGGGGCAAAATGTAGACAACTAAATTTGACTAACTGATTTTTCCATAACATTGTCAATTTATGTAATCTATCCTAATCAGTTTGTCTTTTGCATTTAATTAAATATTTTTATTATTTAATTAAATTAACGTTATTTCCCCTTCATCCTGGATAATTAAATAATTTTGAATCATTTAATTATTTAAAATTTCCCTTCATTTCTACATTGATTAAATAATTTTAAATTATTTAATTAATTCATCCAGTTCATTGTTTTCCTCTTTTATAAATAATTTTAATTATTTAATTAATTTATTAATTATTCCCCTATTACAAATGGATTAAATAATTTATAATTATTTAATTAATTTATCTTCAATTAATCTTTTTTAAATCATAATAATTGAATAATTATTTATAATTACTTAATTAAACTAATTATTTTTCCCAACATTATCTTCTTCTAAAAATAAATTGAATTATTTATTTTATTTATTTGCCCCTTTGCACATGGAATAAATTATTTATTTATTTTATTATTTATTAAGTATCCATGCATTCCCACCTCATCAATCAACTCCCACTCACTTTGAGTTCACTCTTCAATCAATTCGGTCTTCTATCCAATATATTTAGTCTGACTAACAACCAGTCATACTTATCTCATCAATCAATTCTCTTAACTAATCCATACAATCAATTAACTCAAATCATGAAACTGAAGTTAACTCCTCATCAATTCCTTCAAGCATTCTCATCCATCAATATTTTCAATCTTCCTTTGATCTTAACCGTTGATCAATATCACCTAAAATCTATAAATACAACCATCATTCATCCATTATATCTCTCCCATTGCAAGAAATCTATATGCATATCATTTTAAGTGCTTTTGTGCTAAAAATCTGAGAGCAACCACACACACCATTCTTCAAGGTGAATTGAAGAACAATGGAGCTCAATGAGGTTATCATGCAATTTTTCTTTGATTTATTTATTTATTTGATTTCCTTATGCTTCATTGATGTTATTGAATTAATTTTGGTTTGTTATTTTCTATTGTTGTTCATTATTCATTTTCATTCTCATGATCCACATGATTCACCATCTTTAATTCTAAATGAGATCTCTTCTTCAAAATGGACAAATATTCCCTCACTTCCAACAATGTTATTCTCATGAGCATCAAGGAAAAATCACTTCTCACATTCCACACAAGGTATACACATAATTTATACATTTTATTACACATTATCATTATGTAATTGATCATATGATTGCATACCTTCATTTGTAGCTTCTCATTCTGCACCAAAGAGAAATCTATCTTGGAGATAAGTTGGATGGTCAAAAACCCATCTTCACTATGATAAAGTGTTGATTTACCAATGAAAGAGTGCCTCCCTAATTTTTTTCTCATCCTTCTTTATTATATATAGAAGAATGACTTCTTTTTTAATATTCTGGTGAAAGGTTTTTTGTGTAGATGAAACATAAGTTAAGTAGTGTGAGGATGATGTTTGGTAGAGATATTTTATTCTTTCTATCAAACTTAGCTTTGATTAGGATTTCATAATAGGTTTGATTATCGTGCTCAAACAAATATCCCTGGTGACATAGAGCTTCCTTGTGTGAGAGGATCACATAAAAGATGAGATAACTATAGCATCCTCCTCCACTACCCAATACCAAAAGAGTAAGGAACTTCTTTAAATTTGATATATTTGTGCACAACCATATATGTAGATTGAGATATGGTATATTTACTAAAATATATATTAATTTAATATTTATGGATACACAATTTATGTGATTTTTAAAATTAACTAAATGTAATGAACTTGAGCAATATTTTTTGGTAAACTTTAGTAGGATTTAATTTTCAGACTCTAAGATCTTAATTACTTAAAAAATAACCAAAATAAATAAGCCCATATCAATGAAGGAAATTATATTTTAAAGTCCACTAGAATCATATTTAAAATTATAGAAATTCTTAATCTTTGAACTTGTTGGCATTATTTGCAATGTGTATTTAGACAAATAAAAAGAAATTGAGACAAATGAGGAAAAATAACACCTCTTTGAGAATATTTTATTAATCTTGGTTTGATTTTTATGTCATTAAAAAATTATTTAAATACATTCCAACTTTAATCAAAGCATGTCCACACACAATATTATTTAACTCTAGACTAATATTAAAAAGAAATAAAAAATCTTTTCCATTTAATAGACCTCTATTATGGATGCCACCTATATTTTCATACTACTAACTCATGAATACTATAAACATATTTATTCTGAGCTTTGATAAAAAAAATTCATCCTAATTTTTTTTCTAGTTTATATATGAAAATAATGTATCTATGTATGTATGTATAGAGACAATTGGAGTATATAGAAATAGGCATTTATATTTTAAATTAAAATATATGATGAATAAGTATAAATTTATAAATTATAAGTTGTTCTTTGGTTAAGCTACTGTGATTGGGGGAATTAATCTATTAAAGTTGCACAAGGTCGAACATCGATGGGTAAGCATACAATTATAAGTCAATATTCATTCTTCGATTAAGCTACTATGAGTGGGAGAAGCATTATGTCAAATTTGCATGAGGTAAAACTTGGCCTAAACATATATTTATGTATTAGAAGTGAAAGGAAACTTTCAGCCACATAATGACAATTCCCACATAACCCAAAAGAGAAATCTATGCAAATAAGTACTCAAAATCCATATGCAAGAGAATAAACAACATACCAATCAAATATTACACAAGATATACCCTGGGAAAACCCTCAAGAGGGAAAAACCTAGCCTCCAAAATCATCCATCACTCATGTATTATTTGTAAATAAAGATTGCAACACATCTTCAGAGTCCTCCATGAACACCTTTGAAACATCAAGCCCTAAACAAGCACTCCATGTGAACAAGCATGTAACCACACATCCCATGCCATGCTTCAACCCTCACAAATGCTAATGAGAGCTAACCTGCCAACTAACCAACCTTAAATAGCTACCCATGTCGTTTCTTTTATAGAAACAAGCTCCCACAAAACCACCAAGTGGTATTACATAAAACCATGTGACTAGAACCATGAGATTATAAAACCATGTCCCAACATTTAATATTGGGTACTTTATTTAAATTACTTTCCCTAATATTAAATAAATATATTTTACAACTCAACATATGTCCCAATGTTACATACAACATAAAGTGGCCCCAAGAATATTAACCCCTAGTGATGCACGTACTTTTAGGTCCCCTGTGTGCATCACACATAATAAATAAATATTATATTATAAGAATTATGTAAGGTGTAAAACACCTAATTCATAACATTCTCCCACTTGTTTTATACATTACATAAGGGAAAACAAGTAACTTCAAAACATGAACAAAGGAACAATCCCTCTAGCCCCATATACCATCAAGGAATCAAAGTGCTCCATGTGCTCCATCAAGATACCTAAAAAATAATCAAGGTAACCACCATCCCAAGAATGAATTCTCTCATCCTCCATCATTCCAATACAAAAATATAAGAATCCATCCAAAGATAAGCCACACAGGTTGTCACAACAAAGCATAAGTCCTACCTCAATTGATATCCCAAACACAAACACTCAATCCAAACCTATCAATATGCACCAATATTTGTCAAGATACACTAACCCATTGCTGAAATAGCACCCACAAAAATTTCCAACACATACAAATATTCATACCTCCAAGTTATACAAAACATAGTAAACTCATGTCATCAACATATACACCCATAAACTGCAATCACAAGCTCCATGTGCAAACCTGTCAAAGAATGACATACACATCCAAGAGAGATCCCACTGCATGGGTAATGAAAATCTGAAAATTTGTTGGATGTTGTGGTCGAGTTTATGATATGTGGTTTTCATTGATGTCAACACTATTAGCATTAATGTCTTTAAGACTGTATATGTCGAGGATATTGAGAAAATTGTAATAAAATATGTCACAGGTTGTCTGTGAAGCAATGAAGATCAGTATGGTAGAAATTTCAGTATGTTAATAGTGAGATGTTGCGGATTAAAGGGTTTATTTTCAAACCTATCTAGTTTCTACTCTGAAAATTTCAGAGGTGCGCATGAAGATTTGAGAAAGTTATAAGTTTATGTGTTTTGTCAACTATTCTGTTACTGCAAATAATGTTCATGGAAGAAGATAACGTGTATCTGATAATCAGAGTTGTTGTGTATATTACTGTGGTGTTCATGGATGTTTTTAGATCATGTTTTATTTGTGTTGCATGTCTTCATTGATCATTGTGCTCACGATTTGATATTTTCTCTTACATGTTCATGTTTTCATGTTCATGGCCGACAAGGTGTTTGAAGCGTGTTGTGGATCTTCAAGGAAGAATCTTTGAAGGTTTTTTGTGTTCGAGAAGATTGTTTTGGGTCTCTACTATGTTGTGGTTGACCTTGGTTGATGTGCATTGACAATCTTTATTATTTTGGGCCAATATTTTTCATTCATTCTATTATTTTGTTGGAGCCGACATGAAGTAATGTAATTTCTTATTGCGGATATATATAAGTGATCGTTTCTTCATTTGAGAAGTATGTGAAATGCAAAGTGTGTGAGTTCTATGTGCGAAAAAGGTTCAAATAATTCAAAGGCAGAGTAGAGTGTGAAGAAGAGTGAAAGAAATTGAAGAAGTGTTCATGTGCTTAACCAAAACTATACTCAAGCATTAGTAGATGCTACTTTCTCAATTCAAATTCTTTAGATGGATTTAATCTGAATATTTTATGTAAGACAATGAGTCTTCCTTTGAGCAGTGAGGTCTAGGCAGTGTTCCTAAATGCATGTGCATTCCTCATATATTATTCTTATACTTTTAACAGGGTATAACTTGTGGATCAACCTCCACCATGTTTTTTCCCCTAACAGGGTTTCCACACAAAAATCTTGGTGTTATGTGTGTTTCTGATGTGTTTTTGATTCATGCTTCCACTTTTATTAATCAGATCTAAGAATAAAGGTTAATAAGTTTAATAAGTCTGAAATTCTATGACAACTGATTCACCCCCCCTCTCATTTATCTACCCTTGTGTTTCCAACAATTGGTATCAGAGCAAGTTCCTTGGAAGAATTTTAACAGCTTAAGGTGATCCAGGATGGCGACATACAAGAAGGATAGTCTGAGATTTGATGGAACAAATTATTCTCTGTGGAAGACTCAAATGGAGTGTCATCTGAGATGCATTGGTGAATCCTACCGGAACATTACATGTTATAGGTATGTTATTCCTTAGAATGGTCCTACTACTATTGTTGAGATTACGGATGTTGAATATAACATCAGAGCTAAGGAAGCATTGTTGAGTGCTTTGACTGATTCTGAGATGACGAATTTTGTGGAGTTGAGGACTTCTTATGAGATCTGGTAAAAGTTGGAAACTTTATATGAAGGTGATGCTAATGTGAAGATGGCTAAGCTATAGAGTCTGAAAGAAAAATATGAACTGTTGAAAATGGGTAATGATGAGAATAGTGCTACATTCATGCAAAGAGTGAATGAAACTGTGTGTGGTATCAGATGTGCTAGTGGACGGGTGGATGAATCAAAGATTGTTGCTAAAGTGCTTAGATCCTTACCTGATGTATACAAAATCAAAGTTGCAGCCATTGAGGAGCTCTGAACTATGACAAATATAACTAGAGATATGTTGATTGGTAAACTTATTGCTTTTGAGTTGAGTGAATTTTATGATGCCCCTCCGACGACAAAATCTGCATTTAAAGCTACTACTTCTAGGAGAGACAAGCAGATATATGGTCTGGGTGAAAGTTCTTCTAGAAAGGTATTCAGATATGAGGAAGAATTGAGACAGATTAAAGAATAAGAAAGAGAATTGAATGAGCTTGAAGCACTTATTGCCAAAAGGGAAGCCAGAGGAGAAGGCAAGTATAAAGGAAAGTTTCCTATTAAATGTTTCTCTTGCAATAAGATAGGTCATTTTGCATCAAGGTGTCCAGAAAGAGTTCCTAAGACAAGACCTTACAAACCTGAGGTTCAAAAGAAGTGTTACTGTGTTGTTGATGAAGGTGTGACACATGATGAATCTGACAAAGGGAATGTAAATGAATATGAGTTTGTATTTATTGTATCAAGGAAAATAATCATGTGTCTACTAAATCTACTAGTTGTACAAATGTGGAGAAAGCTCTAGTTGCTCGAGTTGAAGAAAAAGATGAATGGGTAATTGACAGTGGATGTTCACATCAGATGATAAGTGATAAAAGTAAATTTGTAAGCCTAGAGAATTATGATGGTGGTGTTGTAAGATTTGGTGATAACAATGGTGGTATAATCCATGGTAGAGGATGTATTTCTTTTGATGTTAAGCATAATACTGATGATGTTCTATATGTTGAAGGTTTGAAGCATAATATTTTGAGTGTTGGATAGATGGTTGATAAGGGGTACAATCTTGAATTCAAAGATGGAAAATGTAGCATACTGGGAAGTTATAGAAATGTGATTGCTTCAAGTACTAAAATAAAAGGTAACATATTTCATTTGAATGTTGCTAGTAAAAGTTATTTGATTGCTCATGTTGATGAAATTTGGTCGTGGCATAGAAGAATGTGTCATGTAAACTTTGAAAATATTATCAAGATAATTTCATCACAAGAAGTGAGAGATCTTCCCAAGTTGGTGAAGCCTACTAATACCATATGCATGGAGTGCCAGTTAGGAAAACAAGCTAGAATTTCATTTCAAAGAAAACAACATTATTCAAATGAATTGTTGGAGCTTGTGTATACTAACTTGTGTGGTACTACTAGAATCAAAAGTCTACAAGGTTATAGGTACTTCATGCTACTTATTGATGATTACTCTAGGATGATGTGGGTTACTTTCTTAAGGGAGAAATTTGAAGCTCTAGAAAAGTTCAAGATATTTAAGGCTATGGTTGAGACAGAGACAAGTCTGAATATTAAGTGTTTGAGATTAGATAGAGGTGGTGAATTTACTTCCTATGATTTTAACTCTTTTTGTGAAAAACATGGGATAAACAGACAATTATCTACACCACAAACCCCTCAACAAAATGGATTTGTGGAAAGGAAAAATAGGATAGTACAAGATGCTGCTAGAACTATGATGTTGGAAGGAATTGAATTTGAAGAAAATTTTCCTCCTTTTGCTAGAATTGAATTTGTGAGACTATTTCTTACTTATGTTGCTTACAAAAACTACAAATTTTATCAGATGGATGTCAAGTCAGCATTTCTAAATGGTGAATTAGAGGAAGAGGTTTATATTGAGCAACCTGGTGGATTTCAATTGATTGATCAAGAAGATATGGTTTGTCAGTAAGAAAGCATTATATGGACTCAAGCAAGCCCATAGAGCTTGGTATGCCAGATTGGATAAGTACTTGTTGAAGATTGGATTTAAAAAAGGTACTGTTGATAGTAATCTATATTTCAAGATTGATGATGATAAAGATTTCTTTGTGGAAGTCTTTGTTGATGATATCATTTTTGAAGGAGATGATGGTTTATGCATGAAGTTGGATAATGAGATGCAGAATGAGTTTGATATGTCAATGATTGGAGACTTGAAATTATTTTGGGGATTACAAATTACTCGAGTGGATAAAGGGATCTTTATATCTCAATCCAAGTATGTGAGAGAACTGCTAAAGAAGTTTGGTATGGAAGATTCAAAACTAGTCGGTACACTTGTTGATGGTTAAGATGACACAAAAAACATTAAAACAAAATATTTCTATTCTATTTCTCCTAAAAAAGAAAGACAACATGTAGTAGCCTAACTCCCAAGGTCCTGGTAGTTGGTTCTCAACTGTCTGGTGTCACTCAATCGGTTCATGTAACTATAATGTTCAAGGGGCCTGTGCTAGTAAAAGATTCAAGCAATGACTCTTTTTATCGAAATAGTTCCTATAAATCAATGGGTTTTAAATAAAAGAAAAAGATAGAACAGAGGGGTAAACCAGTAAGTATGAATCAAATTTATCTAGTATCTGGACATTTACCTTCAATAACGAATGTTTCCTAATAGATCATCAAACCATAAGATGCCACAGTCCATAGCATAATCTATACCATTGCATACATTTTAGGTGCTTAATTAACTTCGCAATTATTCTTCACAAATATTTCAAGGGTTTTAGAACAACACACATTCATTCATCATCAAGGTTATAGATCAACATAATTTTTAATAACTTCAACTCAATGACAATCTAATAAGATAATCCTTAAATCCGATTCCTTCAAATGACTTTCATCATTCAAGAAACTCTTATGTTCAGCACAATCGCTGCATACAGATAGATTATCACTTATCAGCCTTATCAAACAAATAATTTAATTCTAAATACCATATTTCGAGAAAACCTGTAATTCTATTAACTGCAAAAGATCAAGTACAATGTATCTTTGTAAAATCGCTACAAAACTTTATCTCCTAGCATTAGGTAAGCCAATCTAATTCTCAAATAGCCGACCTTTACAATATGATACCCATATGGTATTTATAGATATACAAAAAGTTTGAACTTCACTTCTATTTTAGGCTATCCACCTTTTTAGGAACAACAACTTTCTTGGAAACTCAAATCAATTTGATCTTGATTTCTTACATTAGACGTTTAGTTTAACTAAAAGTAGAAGATAAAGGAGAAGAAAAGAAGTCGTGCGCTCCCCAAGACTGTCAGTGCTGTATGCATGCAACATGCAAGGAAGACAAAAATCATGCATGCAAGGATTCACGCATGCGAAGCTGGATCTGCCATGAACTCATCGTAGCTGATGAAGACTTGTTGTAAAGTATCCATATCTGGCCCATCAATCTAGTCATCTTCAAATTTGATCCGATCCAACTCGACTGCAGCAAACTCTTTCATACTTTTCACCTTCGTCAGTTCTCTTCCTGCAGCTTTTACTTCCTCTTTAACATCCATTAACCGATCCAATATTGACTCTTCTCCATCATCCTCTTTTTGCATGAGTCCTTGAAATATTTCATTCCATTTCTCTTTCACTTGACTCAAAGGTATGCCATTTTTTGTCATTACATTCACATCTGCAATTATGGCCATGACTGCTTCCAACTCTTCCAACTGCTCAATCAAATTATTAACTGCTTCCTGAATCTCATCCTTGTGTTTGCTCAAAAAGCCAGTCCTAAACTTGAGTATGCGAAAATTCTTCTCCACAAAGTCTTTGTTATCATCCTCAAGTATAGATTGTTCTAGAAGAGTAGTTAGAGGCAACGTATTTACCTTTTCTAACTTTTCACTATACTCCTTATACTCTTCTTCTTGTTTTTCTGATGCCTCGATGTATTGATGCATCTCTTTTATTACTCCTACTTCCTTGTAAGCTTCAAATCCTTTCACTAAAACCTCACCTACCTCTCAGTTCAATTTGTCTATCCATTTTTCCACCATCTCTGCCTTACCTCTAACTTGCACCAAATCATCTACCTCCTTTTTGCTTAACAAAATAGGAGTCTCAATGGCTGCAACTTGTTGTGACCTTGGAGAGGAGACACTCTTCAAGAATGAATGCAACTGATCCAATTGAGCCTTAAGCTCATTGTTCTTTTGCTTATCCTTTATCATTCTTGATTTTGTTGTTGAAGCCACTACATCAATTAAATTCATTTGCCGATTTCTAGTGGGTCTTCCCAAATAGACCGTACTCAACTGATAGTTTGTTAGCTGCATATCCCCTACCTCCTTTTCTGTCATAGGCATGGCACATTCAACAACTATCTCCCCTTTATCTGTGAGTCTGGTAGAATGTAGAATTTTAGCCTTCTTCTTAGGCCTTTCCTGTTCAATTCCCTCCATCATGTCCTCCCAATTGAGAGGTTGTGGAGGTGTTATTCCCCTTTTCTACAGGTCCAATTTTAACCATGTAGGAGCACTTGGAACAGTAGTCATCATAGAGGAAGAGGGAGCAATAACTGTAGAAGGTGGTTGCATACTCTCTTGAGATTGGGATTCAACCCTTGCTTTCTCTTGTTGTTCTTGTAGTATATGCATTTGTACAAGCTTTTCAGCCTCTTCTCTATCCTTTTGTTCTTGTATTTTCTTATCTTCCTCTTCTTTCCTCAACCTCTCTTCCTCCAACTGATTTCTCTCTACTCTTTCCTTTTCCAACCTTTCCTTTTCTATTTTTTCTCTATCTAGAGCTTCCCCTTCCAATTTCTCTTTTTCTAAAGTCTCTAGTCTTTCCCTTTCTAACCTTTCCACCTCCAAAGTCTTAAGTCTTTCAGCTTCTACTTCTTCTTCCTATTGTTTCCTAATCAGTTCTTCGGCCTCTTTCTCCTTCCTTATCTTTTATGCCCCTTCCTCTTTTTGTCGAGCTTCCTCTGCAAGTTTCAACCTAGCAACCAGAATTTCCTTTTCCCTCTGATTTCTTGCTTTCTCCTCCTCAAGATCATGGATCTTTTGTATCAACTCTAACTTGTCATTTTCTACTTTGACCTTGACTTCATGTTCTCGTTGCCTCATTTGCTTCTCTACTTCATCAGTTGCTGCCCTTGTTTCAACTTATTTTGCCTTTAATTGTTGTTGGTGAAGTAGAGCATCAGCTTGCATCTTAGCATCCATTTCCTTTTGCTTCTCTGTTGCAACCCTTGCATCAAAATCTCTTGTAGCATCTTCAAACATTTTCCATTGCTCTTCTTGTGTCAGAATTTTCTCAATACTCTGCTCTAGAGGCATGTTTTCTTGCAAATCCTTTTCAGATAGAGTCTCATCTGAATCTGTCTCAACTTCTAGAACTTCTTCCTCCACTTCTTTTCCCTTAGCAGCTTTAACCATGGTATGAAGAGCTCCTTCTTGAACCTCTTTACTCCTTTTCCTTGTAAGTGGGGCTTGGGCAGATGATTCACCTAATTTAGGTGTTGAAATAGCATATCCTCCTATTGGAACATCTCCTCTTGTGCATCTTCTTCATCATCTACCACCTCAAGTTCTATTTCTTCAATGTCCAGAGGAAAGAATTCCAATGGCTCTTTGGGAGGTGTCTTCCTTTTAATTCTCTTGTACCCTTTACCCTTCTTAGGAGCTGGTTCTTGAGGAGTCTGGGTTCTTAGTACCAACCATTGCACACTCCTATCCAATACTTGCCTTCCTATCTTCTTGATATCAATGATCTCCTTATCATCCCCGTCAATCGGATCCAGACTCTTGGTGCCAATGTTCAAAGCTTCATATGATGGATCCAATACAATTCCATCATCCACCAAAGTGTCAGGAATGCTCTCTTTAACACCTAATTCTACCATGAGTGCAACCGACAATCTTTCATAGTTCTTCTTTCTCAAATCATACTCATCCTGCCTATCACTCCAAAAGTCTTCTAACAAATTAAAATGTTTAGTGAACACTGAAGGTAATAAAGCATACATTTTCTTCTTTGGGTCAAAATACTTATGAGCTGTATACAATCCCAATTTCAACTGTATCAACTCATTACAAACCACCTTCACTCTCTTCAAGTGTTGACAACTATATTCACCCAATTTCATGGGAAATTTATGACATCCAGTTTTATGCTTGATCCCAAACCTAGCATTAACTCCAATAGCTTGATACACAAACTCCATAAGCACTATTCTGTTACTACAGCACCTTGGAAGCAAGTGTGGGGTGGCCTTCAAAACCATATAACCTGAAGTATGTAAATTTAGGGTATTGGATATACCAACATCCCCATTTAGCCATGAAAGCCATAGCTTCTTGGCTCAACCGGTATCCTACATCTCCATTCAATTAGTTGATGATCACATATAAAAATGCATCATTGACTCTTCTAAAATGAGTCTCAGCAACCTGAAGAGATAATTGATCATAGTGCTCCCACGCCTTCTTCTGCCCATCCAAGGCTCCCATTATACCAACTCTGTTTAAACCTGAAAAAACACCCACTCTTGTTGCTGCATAAACAATGTAAGAGGTCATAAAGAAACACTTGGTTTCTCTAATCCTGGTTAACTGATCATGTATGGCATCAGAGACAATCATTGACCAATCAAACTGTTGCTCTCCTTTCAAGATAGTCTGAATAAAAGGAAACATCCACTCCTTGAAGTAAAATGCATCCCTCTTTCCAAACACCCTAGACAACATCATGATCAACCTTGATATCTCTTCATAGAAATCTGCCCTCTTTGGCTGGTCTGCAAGCTTGGATAGAGATTTATTTTCTGTCGTCAGCCACTTCTTGTTCAAGTGAGATTATTCGATTGCTTATACTTACTATATTGCTGCAAGGCCTCTGCCTCATTCAATTGCACTAAGTTCTTGGGATATGGAACATCAAATATACTCTGAAATGCTTGAGGAGTGAGATTAATAATCACATTATCTTGTGAATCTATGCACAGTCTAGTAGCAGGATTGTAAGCATTGGCTACTGTCATGATTAACTCCGGGCACTGGACAGATATAGGAAACAAAGTGATATGAGCTAACCCAGACTTGACAATCCTTTCCATAGTCAATGTAATATCCTTGTCAAACGCTTCTAAATACCACTCCTTGAAATTGTATTGACCTAAATTAGTATCCATGATATCCGACAAATCTGATTCCACCTTGCTCATCTTCACAACCGGACATGCATGATTATACCTCAAGGTATAAGGCAGTTGTTCTGGCTTTAATTTCTTTAGTTTTGGTGCTGCTTTTGATGTTTCTGCAGGCTGGTTTCTCAGAGCAGCTTCCCCTTATGTTCCTGACATCTTTCAACTTTCCTGCAAGCAAAACCTCTGATTAGATCCTTAGATATAAAACATGCTTTAAAACCCATACCTTTCACATGTGCACCGGAGGCGAAACTAGGCAGAAACATAACCTAAAGAATCTCTTTTACCAAACTGTCGGACTCAGAGCAAAACCCAATGTAAATTCTTAGCTTAATGATTAACGGGAGTAGAGTCGAAATCGGGGAGGTTATCGGAACCGGGATCGGAATGGAAAACAGATTTGGTTTTCTTCAAATTTTCATTCTTTCATATTCTATTTCTATTCTGCCTCCGCTTCCGATTTCGTCATTATCATTTTGAAGGAAGATTTTCTTATTATGAGCAGAGCCGGACACGGGATGAAACATGAAATTGATATCTTTACAAAACAAAATTCTCAAGTTCCAAATCAATTCCGATCCCATCTCCGCCTAGATTGACGATGACATCATCATCAACCGACAACTTCACGATTAACCTAGGTCACTTAAAATGAAAAAGGTGCTTAACACTACATTCATATGACCATGGGGAACGACTGTATATCTTTTAGGGCATCGTACTCTAACTGATTGACAGACACGAAACCCTAATGTAACAAACCTGATAAAACTAGGGAACAGCTTTTAAACTTTACCATTTACCCATTTGGATTCACGACAAAACCCTAAGTAATAATGAATCTAATCTACCCTAACTCACTGTAAATCTCTAATCTACCTCACTGTAAATCCTTAATCCACCTAACACCATTCAAAACCTATCACAAATCAAAATAACACAACACAATCACGATTAAGATGTGAAAGCGACCATGCTCAAGAATATATAGAATTAAAAAGAACGACAGCACAAGAAACCAAAGAAAAATAAACACAACCAAATAAAACAAGGAAATAAACAAACCAATCACACCAAGAATCATGAATTCGCTGAAAGCAAAATGATTGAAAGCATGAGCAGACATAAAGCAAAACAAACACAACAGTAAATAAAAAAAGAACAAAGAATAATAAGAAACCCTACCTCAAAACAAAAAAGAACCCGAGCTAACCTTCAAACCGATTCACACGCAACAATCTTCTCCTCCTTCAATCTATTTGCTCCAACGAACTCTGCTGCTACTCTTTTGTGTTCTTCAATCTCAATAATGATAATAATGACTCGTTTAATCCTTAAATAAAGGTAAAAACAAGGATTTCAACCTACCCAAGAAGCCATCATTAATGCATTAACACGTAGTTAAGGCGGAGTCAGAACTGAAAGTGAACCAATACTTCACAACAGTGCGACTTCAGTCAAAAAAGTCAATGATCCAAAAACGGCGGGGGAAAAACTAAAATAGGAACTGATTCGAAACTTTTCGAGAAATTTCCAAACTTCATTCCAATTCCAATTCCGGGTCCACCAACTAAACATAAAACAAAAATAAACACAAAAGGTAAAACAAAAGACCGATACCATAAAACTTAAACAAAAAGACAAGACCAAAACCAAAAGTCAAAATAGCGGAGGTGGGGGCAGAGTTGATTATGATTTTGCAATTTTCGGTTAAGACTAAATTAGCACCCACTCTGATTCTGGTTCCACTGAAGACAAAACAAAAGATACAAACAAAAGACTGTCGGGATGGAAACCAAAACAAGTTTGAAAGAAACTTTTAGAACCCGATTCAGTTCCGGTTCCGATTCCGACAGAGAAACCAAAGAAAAACAAAGTATTGGCAAAACTAAATTCCAAACTTTGTCTCCAAAAACAACTAAGTACAAAAATAACAAAGGGGGACCCATTTTGACCAAGGCAAAAGATGGGGTGGTTATGCAAGGCATAACAACACCCATGGTGACCAGATGTAAGTTGACGCAATATGATGATTCTCCGAAGGAAAATTAGACTAGATATAGATCAATGATTGGTGGATTGCTTTATTTGACTCAAACTAGACCTGATATCATGAATGTTGTATGCATTGTTGTGAGATTTTAAGTCGATCCTAAGGAATCTCATGTGACTATTGTTAAGAGAATTTTCAGATACTTGAAGGGAACAGTTGATTTTGACCTATGGTATCCTAAAGATGATAATGTTACTTTAAGTGCCTTTACGGATGTTGATTGGCTAGGAGATGTGAATGATAGGAAAAGTACTAATCGTGGTGCATTTTTCTTGGGACAGAAACTGATTTCATGGTTAAGAAAAAATCAGAATGCCATTTCTTTGTCTACTGCAGAGGCGGAATATATTGATGTTGCTAACAATTGTACTCAAGTATAGTGGATGAAGCAGATGTTGAAATATATCATAGTTGTGTATGATGAATCTATTGCCATATTTTGTGATAACTCAAGTACTATAAACATTTCTAAGAATTTGGTGATGCATTCAAAGACCAAGCATATATCTATCAAGTACCACTTTTTGAGAGATAAGGTGAGTGATAAGGAAGTCAGACTGGAGTATGTGCCTACTAAGGAATAGATTGCAAACATATTTACTAATCCTTTTCCCAAGGATACTTTTGAGTATCTCAGAGGGAAGTTAGGGGTGATTACCCCTCATAATCATAACTAAGATGCATAATCTTTGCATCAATCTGTGCATTCACAGTCATATCTTGATTCATATTGATTTTGTGGTGGTTGCTACTCAGGGGGAGTAGTTAGATGATTCAGAGCTTGTGTACCTTTTCCATTGATGTCAAAGGGGGAGAAGAGTAATGTGAAAAAATAGTGAAGAGCAATGTGTAAAGGGGAGACTGTTGGAAGAAGATTTAGTTGTGTTGATGGTGTGTTTTTCACATCATGTGTTTCCATAAATTCCAAAGGGGGAGATTGTTGGATTTTGTGGTTTTCATTGATGTCAAAACTATTAGCATTAATTTCTTTAAGACTGTATATGTCGAGGATATTGAGAAAATTGTAATAAAATATGTTATAAGTTGTTTGTGAAGTAGTGAAGATCAATATGGTAGAAAGTTCAGTATGTTGATAGTGAGATGTTGTGGATTAAAGGGTTTGTTTTCAAACCTATCTAGTATCCACTCCAAAATTTTCAGAGGTGCACATGAAGATTTGAGCAAGTTATAAGTTTTTTATGTTATGTCAGTTATTCTATTACTACAAATGGTGTTCATGGAAGAAGATAACGTGTATCTAATAATCAAAGTTGTTGTTTATGTTATTGTGGTGTTCATGGATGTTTCTAGATCATTTTATATCTATGTTGCACATCCACATTGATCATTGTTCTCACGATCCGAGATTTTCTCTTGCATGTTCATGTTTTTCATGTTCATGGCTGACAAGGTGTTTGAAGCGTGTTGTGTATCTTCAAGGAAGAATATTTGAAGGTTTTTTGTGTTCGAGAACATTCTTTTGGTTCTTTAATATGTTGTGGTCGACCTTGGTTGATGTGCATTGATAATATTTATTGTTTTGGTCTAACAGTTTGCATTCGTTCTATTATTTTGTTTGAGCCGACATGAAGCAATGCAATTTCCTTTTGCGGATATATATAAGTGATTGTTTCTTCATTTGAGAAGTATGTGAAATGAGAAGTGTGTGAGTGCTATGTGCGAAAAAGGTTCAGATCATTTGAAGGCAAAGCAGAGTGTGAAGAAGAGTGAAAGAAAGTGAAGAAGTGTTCATGTGCTTAACCGAAACTATACTCAAGCATTAGCAAATGCTACTTTCTCAGTTCAAATTCTTCAGATGGATTTAATCTGAATATTTTTTGTAAGACAGGGAGTCTTCCTTTAAGCAGTGAGCTCTAGGCAGTGTTCTTGAATGCATGTGCATTCCTCATATATTCTTCTTATAATTTCAACAAGTTATAACTTGTGGATTAACCTCCACCATGGTTTTTCCCCTAATAGGGTTTCCATGCAAAAATCTTGGTTTTATGTGTGTTTCTGATGTTTTGTTGATTCATGCTTCCATTTTTATTAATCAGATATGAGAATAAGGTTAATAAGTTTAATAAGTCTGAAATGTTGTGACAACTGATTCACCCCCCCTCTCAGTTGTCTGCCCTTGTGTTGCCAACAAAATGATCAAAGCATATCAAGTCTACCAATAGTATCATATAGAAAGTGTAAACAACATCATATAGTACCAAGGAACATCCACAATGATATGCAAAACTTGTAAACCAATAACCTATAAGAACAACTCTCACCACAAGTCTCCATAGCTCTCCCATATATTCCACACCCAACAAAGGAAAGAGATAAATGAACCTCCATGTCATCACCCAATAACATGAGTGAAAAACACATGAACACAAAACATAGTGATCACAATAGCTCCAACTAAACCTCAAAACTAATGTAATGTGAAACCAAATATCCAAGAAGATAAATAAGACCAAAGAGAGAATGTGAAAATCAAAACCTGTAGCATGTCCTACACACACCTCTAAATGAAAAAACATCACCATACAACATCATGTAGTACCAAGGAACATCCACAATGATATGCAAAACTTGTAAACCAATAACCTATAAGAACAACTCTCACCACAAGCCTCCATAAATGAACCTCCATGTCATCACCCAGTAACATGAGTGAAAAACACATGAACACAAAACATAGTGATCACAATAACTCCAACTAAACCTCAAAACTAATGTAATGTGAAACCAAATATCCAAGAAGATAAATAAGACCAAAGAGAGAATGTGAAAATCAAAACATGTAGCATGTCCTACACACACCTCTAAATGCAAAAACATCACCATACAACATCATGCAGTACCAAGGAACATCCACAATGATATGCAAAACTTGTAAACCAATAACCTATAAGAACAACTCTCACCACAAGCCTCCATAGCTCTCCCATTTACTCCACACCCAAAAAAGGAAAAAGATAAAGGAACCTCCATGTCATCACCCAAGAACATGAGTAAAAAACACTTGACCACAAACATAGTGATCACCATAGCTCCAACCAAACCTCAAAACCAATGTAATGTGAAACCAAACATCCAAGAAGATAAACAAGACCAAAGATAGAACATGCAAATAAAAACCTATAGCATATCCTTCTACACACCTCTAAATGCCAACTATGTCAAGTATGATCTTTGTTAAATAGTCTGGATAACTGAGAAGCGGGTGAATAATTTATACTAAAACAATTTTCTTGACTTTAATTGATCTGAAGCAATCTTAAATTAATTAGATAATCAAAATAGATTTGAACATGAAAACACACAACTACACCATGCACAATGAACACCAGAATTTACGTGGAAACCCAAGATGGGAAAAACCACGGAGAATGCTAATTCTCAATTATAGAGCATCAGTTAAGGCGACACCAGTTAAGGTGATTTTATAAAGGCTCACTATTGGTGGGATCAATGTCTGATTAATACAAAAACATCTAATTACAAAATAGATAAAACATGAACTGATGAAGCTACATATACATATGCATGAAGCCAGTTCTAGTTAACAATAAAATATTTGTCTACAACAGATCTGGTCAAGAATATTTTACCCACCTTCCTTACACAACCTCTGCAATACAAATTACTTCTTCCTGACACTTTCCTTCACTTCCTTCTTTGTTTCTTGTCGCATAATCCTTCCCACCCTTATCACTGTTTATGCTCACCACACTACATCTCTGGAATCAAAGAGATGTTCTATATATATATGCTCGTAGAAAAAAATAAGGTGGCCTAGCAAAATATGTCAGATTGAAGAACAAACTTGAGATATTCAATAAGCCTTGGTACGCTAGCACCGGACCCAAAGGATAGGTCACACATAGAGATCTCCTTACCACATTACCACGGGACCCATAAATAGGTCATACATAAGATAAGCATAATTACTAAAAGATAGCTAACTTGAATTACATAATATATATTTTGGAGTTGATGAGAATGCCACAACCAAGACCAATTCTTGATCTCCATCAATTTTAGTACCAACCAGAGGAATTCAATTAGACATACCAAAACTTGTAACATGCTACATGAATGTCTGGATAGCAAGGATACCCGAAAAATGTTTTGAGCATAATAGCCAATATCAAAAGATTAGTCTTCATTATTTTGCATTAATTGTCTTGCACGGATGTTCCAAAAAGAAGTACTGCCATATCCGGATCAAGGATAAAATCCATACTACATGATAGGATAGATCATTTATGTATATCATCCGGAGCACAACCTTCCAGATCCTAGGTTTTGACATCAATGACAACAATGCCAAATCTTCTCAACAACTTCTCAACAATCTCCTTCATAATACCCCAAAGAGAATAGAATAATGATACCCAACCATTCAATCACCAAGATCAAACATAACATATGTATCTTGTAATCAACATAAATTTAAGCCTCTCAAAACAAGAAGATCAAACCAAATATACATTCTTATATCAGGAAATCATCCCAATGCATCTCCTAACTCAACATCAATGAATAAGCTTGTGATGCATAAGGAGATAAACATGCCAACATCCCTCAAATGAACCATCCAGAACTAACCAACCATAGCTCAAGATCCATATGCATGAGAAAATGAAGCATAAAACATAATGCATCTAAAAGTAACAATGGATAATACCTCCCAAATGATAAATTGTCGAGTAGACCAAGAGTGGGGAATGAGAATGCTCCTTCAAGATATCCAAGTCATCATGAATCATCCAAGAATACTCTCCTCATAGGTCCATGTTGAACTCACATCCAACCAATGTGCAGGCTCATCAGACTTCTTGTTGAAATCTCATCAAGAGTAACCATATCAACACCATGTCTCTAATCACAAGAGAACTCTAGCCTCACCTAGGTCTCCAAGTATCCATGAGCACCTGTAACTGGTCAATCCATGCCAAACTCTAAATGCAACATATCATCATCATGAAGTAATCAAGCAAATGATCATGTACTCAATACAAAGAGAACTAGCCAAGATCAAAGTAAAAGTCCCAACAGTTGAATGAAGAACATAACTATGACATCATGATCTCATGCCTCCTCAAAAAGGATCATATGCTCCAATGAATATATCATACACATGTATCATGCCAAAACTCTAATGTTTACAAACAAGAGTAAATCATAACATAATAACATAACCATCCTATCATAGTAGGGATCACATCTAAAATAACAAATCATGACACCTCAACCAAAGACTAAAGAAGTCTTGCACGGGAAACAAGATGTCAACATCTACAAACCACATGAATAAAGTTGCCTCTTGTCAATGAAACCCAATATGTCAAAGAACTCTCACTACATAAAACATAATCCAAGATTCCATCCATGACACCAAAAAACACTACAGTAGATCATTTGTCGTCAAATGTTGAATCCACATCATCATCACAATCTCCTACTAAAGTGTGATACCAAAATCTCCATGGCAACATGATAACCATCCTCTAAATGAATATTCTCCATGGCCCCAACATAATCGAAGAAATCAACACCATGAGCTTCCAAGGGAAGAGTACAAACATTGATCTCCAACCCATGAAGATACAACACTGCCAAACCATCACTACCACAAGCTCTCACTAAATCGTGTAACCAATCTATCCATGATATCGTGATAACAATATCCTCAATGAATACCAACCATAACCATGATCCTCAAGCCAAGAAGATACAGCATCACAAACCAAATCAGGAACCAATCCAACACCACCAATAATGCACCTACATAAACAATCATGACATGTCAAAGTCCCTAAAGCACAAGAAACATCCATGACATCATGATCACCACCAATTGTATCAGCAACACAATCCAACCGTGTCCCACATGTCTACATAACATAGTCAACTACATAGGTCTCACGTCATGATAGCACCTAGTAATACCATTTCTCAATATGACAACAAAATAAGTGAACCAAGTGACTAAACCAAGCCACCAAACTAAATATGCATCGACACTTAAATATATATGGGCATAGACAACCCATATCCAAGTCATAAATGTCCCTGATAACTATAGACTGCCTACAACATTGCACAAATTGTAGATACAAAAATGCAACATAAAAATCCAATGATACATTGATAACCATATCAAATGAGAGTAATCAAGTATGTACAACTAAGTATACAATGACACAAGCACCAAATCACCAAGATTTAACTTTCCATAAACTCATAGAATCACCATAGTCAAAGTAACCCATAAACAACTCAGATTAAAATAATAGAAAATGAACCATGCCAAAACAACTCCAAACATAAACCATTGTGTAGTGCTTTGAACAAGTTTTTTGTCGATTATTCGAAGTCCAAAATCTGACTCCATATGCACAAGTTATGACCTCTCCAAGTCAAAAGAGAACATCTCACTTCCAGTAAGCATTTCACCATCAAAATGGCAAAATCTGGAAAACCAATCACACCACTGCATAGTGTTGGGAATTAAGGTGTCTCAACCTTGGAAATTACTAAGCTATTTATTTATTATTACTTTAGTTTTTCCCATGGATAAATATCATTTATGTTATTAAATATTCGTGCTCCATCAAAAGGGGCGTCAAATTTTGAGTTGGCACTTTTTCCACATGTCAATGCCTTGAAAAATAAGTTATTAGATGTCAAAAGATGCCCACTTAGTGGTATAACATGGAAATACTTTTTTTAAGGATGTTATGACGGATTCTATGACAACTGTAAGGGCTAAAGGTGGGGGATATCATTTTGGATGTGAGAATCATCTGTGACACGTGTAAGATAATTTTTGCATAGCTATTGATGGTTTATGATGCATGTAAGAGCATCTCCTATTTAATAGGGATTCTTATTCAACATCTTGTAAGAAAGTGTAATATCATGTAAGAGACCATGTTTAACATGTAAGGGGTCGAATGGATTTTTACCATGGCATTTATGAACCTTGTTTTAACCCATGGTAATGTTTTATGGTGGTATTTTGAACCCCCATGAGTCTATATATTAAGGGGTTGAGTTGGAGACACTATGAGAGGTTTTACAGGTACACAGATGCTACCGGATTGGAGAGGAGTTAGAGTGATTGTATTGTAAAACACCATTTTTATTAATAAATCTATTCATCTCTTCCTTGGTAGAGTTTTTTCTCGAAAGGGTTTCTCCACGTAAACACTGTGTTATGTGTTGTGCTTTCCGTTCTTTGCAATTTTTGTTTACAGATGTTTAAATCTCCATACGGTTTACACAACATAATCTGGTTTATAGTAATTTGATAAATCTTCCATTATTTTTATTTCTCTACCATTTTTCTACACATAGTGCTCAAAATCACCTTTCCAATGAGCCCAAGAAGTTGCAAAACAGACACCCTGGGCGAAAGTTATGCCCCCTGGAAAACATTTGCCCAATTCTAGTATAAGAGGCAAAAAATAACCTCCCTAGTGGTGGTGTGGTGGCCCATTGGTGGTGGTGGAGCCACCCGGGCGGCACCACCCACTCATAGCAAAACCCAAAAAAAATATAAATTGTGATTAAATTTTGCATATTTAAAAAAAAAAATCCATTAGCGGCCATTTTTTAAAATTTCATTTAATAAAATGTGGCAAGAAAAATTTAATAGTGGGCAATAAATAAAAATAATAATTTTAAATTTTGAGCGGCTTTTGTTTTAGTGTGATCTATTATT
This sequence comes from Sequoiadendron giganteum, assembly GCA_007115665.2. Classification (NCBI taxonomy): domain Eukaryota; kingdom Viridiplantae; phylum Streptophyta; class Pinopsida; order Cupressales; family Cupressaceae; genus Sequoiadendron; species Sequoiadendron giganteum. The sequence goes on from CM021107.1 coordinate 294,298,333, forward strand.
AGGATCTATGACAATTGCATGTGTATTCTTAACGATTACAACACTTAATTTGAAGGTCTTAGAAACATAATAACGTAATTGAAATGCTTAAATGAATATAACAATTCAAAAGTGATGAACTAAACAAAAGAGAGATAAAAGAGAGAAGACAAAACACAAGTTGATAACGAAGTTTTCCAATATGGCTACGTCTTTGGGTCCCTCTCCAACAAAGTGACCAATCCTTGATTATGCTCCAAAACTGGTTACAAGGCTTCAACGAAATACAGTGTTGAGTCTCTTGATTTGCAAGAGTTTCAAAGTCCTCCTTCAAGTGCAGCAGGGTGACGCTCCTTCAATGTACAAATTTGGACACTCATACTCCATACAATTTCTCTCATAATCACCACTTACTTCTCACGAGCCTATACCTCCCCTTTAAATACATAAAATTTTACCAATATGGTTAATAACCATATGATTTACAAAATCAACCCTATCTCCCTTTTACATCAATAAATCTTCAAATATCCCCTTAATATAACATTAAAGTCCTTAATATCCTTCCTAAACCCCTTAAAATATCACTTAATAATCTTATTAATACATTTAAGCCCATTTAAATTTCATATTCTCGAGCTTTAAAAGATTTACTTTTAATCTATTTAAGTTTAGGAGATTGACTTTTAACTATAGGAGGGGTTGATCTTTCAATTTATTGGAGAATCGACTTTAAGATGTCTTTAAAATGTAACGAGCCTCGATTAATACTCAGAACCATTGATGGTGTAATGGTTATGCAGTATTTAAGGGACAAGGAGGTCAAGTGGTTGACCCCTGCCCCCATCTATTTTTAAACACAATTAAAAAGTTTTGTTTGTTAAAAAAAATTGGCGCCATGCATATGTTAAAGTGAAAACTTTGGTGCAACGGTCACCAAGGATAATGGAAAATGGGAGGTCACGAGGTCGAATGCCCAATAATTTTTTTAGTAAAATAACTATTGAAACCAACCCGGAGGAGTTGGGACGAGGTTCCACATGGCACCATCTCATTGGGCCATGCGACACCATCCCATTTGATGTTGATGACACGTGGAGCCCATTCAGCATCCTGTCACCTGCCACATCAGCACCATGTCAGCGTACTAAATGCCATGTGTTAAGCCCTGATTCATCCATGTCATCGTCTGTACGGTATGATCTGCCTTGTCAACATTCTAGCATCATGCTGACATCAGCATTCGTACAGTCTAGTTAGCAAAGTCAACCCGCAACTTTGATCGGCCATATCTTCGGCGTACGAGCTCCGATTCAAGGGAAATGAGTGATGTTGGGATCCTCTAATCGAGCTCTTCATTTTGATGCCACTTTCGTCCAATTATGGAATGATCATTTTTTCCCTTTTGACTGGAATTTGATATCCAGTTTGACCCAACTTTGACTGAGCATATCTTGAGCGTAGCTCCTTTTGACTTCGTTCAAGTTGTGTTGGGTTCGGTTTTTTTAGCACTTTGACATGACAATGATTTTTGAAGCATATGGAACACTTCAAATTTTGACAAAAAGTATCCACTTGGATCAGTCCTCCCCACTAGAGAGATTTTGGACCTTCAAAAGCTTGATTACTCAAAAAGTAAGTGAGGGTAAAGTTCCCTCACTTTACCAATCTCCATCCATTTTTCCTTGCTTGGATTCATCCCCTTCAACCCCACTCTAAGGTACTCAAAAAATCCTCTTCGTGAAGTCCTAAAATTCCTGTCTAAGATGACATCCTCTTGCATCTCTGAAATATACTCACGTAAAAGATCATAAACTGATGGAACCTGAATGTCCGTGTCTTCATCCAATATCATTGGAGGCTCATACAACTTCAAATTCTCCACATTTACAACTAAGTACATGTGCATGTATAAATGAAGATTGAGGCAAAAGGGGTTGGTACTAATCTTCTCTAGGATCTCAAAAGGACCATGCATGACTAGCTTGAGATTCCTTCCTTTGCCTTGCATTCTTTCCTTGCTAATATGTAGCCAAACTCTATATCCAACCTAAAAATGATGATCAATGTGATGTTTATCATGTCAAGCTTTGTACTTTTCTTGTCTCTTCTCCAACTGTTCTTCCACTGCTTGATGAATTGCTTGGACTTTCTGGATGAACTTTAAAGCCTTCTCTACATCATGGTGTACATCTTCAACATTGTCTTTCCCAAAAGAAAAGTCCATCAATATTTTTGGCAGATAACCAAAACAAGTTTCAAAAGGAGATATCTTTGTAGAAGAGTGTACAACATGGTTGTAAGCATGTTGCACATAGTGTAGATTATCATCCCACAACTTAGGATGTTTACTGTAGTAACCTCTAAGAAGATGCACAACTATCTTGTTCACTACTTTTGTCTATCCATCAGTTTGTGGATGGAAAGCTATATTTTTCTTCAATCTAGTGTCCATGAGCTCCCACAATGGTGACCAAAATTCCCCCAAGAATCAAGAATCTCAATTTGATACAATAAACATAGGAAGCCAAAATGAACCCATACAAATTGAAAGTACAAGTGTGTTGTCAGTTCAGTTGTGACCTATTTTTTACAAGGCATTAGAATGCACATTTTGTTGAACCTATCAGTTACCATAAACACATAATCATGCCCTTTCCTAGACATGGGTAGTCCCCCTACAAAATCCATTGAAACAATTTCCCATGGACGGGATGGTACAGGTAGAGGTGTGTACAACCCTAATTTCCTATTGCTAGGCTTGCTTGATGCACAAATTACGCAACCTCTAATGTACTTGGATACAATTTCTTGCATATGAGGCCAATAGTAGTATTTTTGCAGTTGTGCCATTGGGTTGCTTACCCCAAAGTGTCCAATAATCAATAGCGTGTGTGCTTCTTTGATTACCTATGTTTGTTCACCTTTTGGAATACATAACTTTCTTAAATGATACAACAATTTATCCTGCACATTGTAATCTTTCTCTTCTACATGTTTGCCTTGGATTAAAGTTGCATAAATATCCTTAAATTCTTCATCGTTAGCATATTGTTCTTGGAAACTTTCATGTGTACCATAGAACTCCCTTGAAGGATAATCAAAGCATTCATGATGGGAGGCCTAGAAAACATATTTGCTACTTTATTATGGCCACCTTTTTATACTTAATAACCAAATGAAACCATTGAAGAAAACCCATCCACCTAAAGTGCCTACTTTGTTGTAGTTTAGATTGTGAATGCAAGTACTGAAGTGGTCAGTGATTAGTGTGGATTATAGTTTCTTTACCCATTAAGTAGTGTTTCCATTTTTTAGCATTCTAAACTAATGCATAAAATTCCTTATCATAAGTAGGATAGTTACTTATTGTAGTTGTAAAGGTTTCAAAGTGATAGCAGATTGGTTTAGCTTCTTGCATGATTACTTCTCCCATGGAAAACCCACTTGCATCTGTCTCGATCTTGAACGGCTGTTGTAAATCCGGTAAAACTAGAACTAGTGTGTTGCTTAACTTTTCCTTCAAAGTGTTGAAGGCCTTTTGTTGTGGACCTCCCAATTGGAAAGTTGTCTTCGTACTAGTTGACGCTTGCAATGGCGATGCAATGTAGGAAAAGTTGGCGATAAACTTCCTCCAGTACTAAACTGCACCTAAGAAACTTTTGACTTATGTGACTGTACTTGGTTTAGGCCATTTTACAATAACTTCGACCTTCACAGGGTCTACTTTCAATTGACCACCTCCTATGACATAGCCTAAGTATACTAAGGATGTCTTAGTGAACTCACATTTAGACATCTTTACAAAGAGTTTTTATTTTCTCAATACATCAAAAACTTTATCTACATGACTTACATGATCTTCCCAAGTTTGACTGAATACAAGAATATCATCTAAATAGACTATGAAAAAATCATCAATAAAAGGATGAAAGACATCATTCATGACTCTCATAAAGGTAGTTGGCACATTACAAATCCCGAAGGGCATGACCAACCACTCGAACAATCCCTATTTTGTCTTGAATATAGTTTTCCAAATGTCATTTTCTGCAATTCTTATCTGATGATATCCACTACACAAGTCTAGCTTAGTGAAATAAACTGCATGTTTCAATTGATCAAGTAAATCATCTATTTGGAGAAGAGGATACATGTTCTTTACCGTTATCTTTTTCAAGGCTCTGTAGTCGATGCACATTCTCCAAGACCCGTCCTTCTTTAGAACCAACACAATTGGAGAACCACAAGATGTATTGGGACGAATAATTCCTTTCTCAACCAATTCCTGAACTTGATTTTTGATTTCCTCATTTTTTTAAACTGAGAAATGGTAGATGCCAATGTTTGGAAGAGGCACATCCTGTTGTAATTGGATTCCATGTTGTATCTCTCTTTGGTGGCAATCCCTTCGGATCCTGAAGTAAGTCATCATAGGTGAAAACTACTTTGACCAATTTAACTTTACGCTCTAGATCACCCCCTTTGAATTCCTCAAAATTTTCATCCTCTTTAGCTTTTACAATCATTACTACAAATTTCTTACTTGCATTGACTAACCTTTTAATTTGTCTAGTATTTACCAGTGTTATATTAGTCTTTATCTTATGTGCATGTACAATGTATTCTATACCATCCTTAAAAATATGATACTTATTCTCCCCTTATAGAAGATTGTTTTTTGGTCATATAGATAGGGACTCCCTAGTACAAGACCACAAATATCTAAAGGGACTACATTAGCTTCTACCTCATCTATAAAGTTTGCAATGATAGAAAATATTAACTTACATTGCTTTGTTACCTGTAACTGCGCATCATTGCAAACCCATCCAAGCGAGTACAGTTTCAAATGAGGTGTTGTAGTCAAGTTAAGCTTCTTAAAAACTTCTTCAGATATCATATTTACTTGAGATCTCGTATCGAATTAAGTATCAACCTTAGCATGCTTTATTACAACCCGAATGTGAAATAATTCATTTCTTTGCTTATCAACCTTAGGTGGAGAAGATTCTTTACTTGCACTTGCACTTGCATTCAAAAAAATTGTATCAGAAGAAAGAGATATACCTTTTCCTTTACCTTGAATCCTGATAGAATCTTTGTCTCATCCCCAAAATCAGATCCAAGATATTGTTGTACCACAACAACACTCTTTTGTTTTCCTTTGTTACCTCAATATTTCTTCGACCTTAGTTCCATATGTATCTTCTAGCACTTTGAATCACCATGCTCCTCTTTCTTTCAATGGGAGCATGTGGGCTTATCACCCTCCTTAACTGTAGCTATCTTTTTTCCCTTTCCTTTTCCTTAGATTTACCTTCAGGCTCAAATGGCTTCTTGTCAGACTTATCAATGAAAGTAATCTTACATCTTGACTCTAAGTGTGTGTCTTGTACACATACTTCATCCAGATTAGTAGGATTCAAAACCAAAATGGAATGTCTTAGATAAGAGTGAAGACCACCTATGTACTTAAGAAATGTGTCCTAGGTGTACAATGGGACATTCAATGCAATAGCCCTTTTCTTGAATTCATGGGTGTACTCTTGGACAATTTGACCTTTCCCTTGCCTAAAATTTTTCCAATTCATCGCTAACTATTGCATATGGCCTAGGGGATAAAATTTATTCTTAAGAGCACTATCAAACTCTGACCAAGTTAAATTGACTCTACCATGTTGTGAAATTTTTTCTCCAGTTCTACTCTCCCACCAGGTAGAGTTGTTCCTCCCAACTGAAGAGTAGCTAACTAGATCCTAGAAGCATAATCTAAGAGACCTTGAACTCTACAATACACTTCTACTTGTTGAACCCAATCATCTAATTTCTCAACATTAATTCCCCATAATACTTAGGTAGATCAAATTTTACATCCAATTTAATTTTAGGCTTATGTGCACCCTTGAAAGGATTAGTAGAAGAAATAGAATTTGTAGGAGAAGAAGGAAAAGATGGAGAAGATGGAGTTGGAGGAATTTTCGGAGGCTCACAGTCACCTCCTGGTCTTTTCCCTTTGTCCTGATCCTCCTATTTTGACGAGTCTCCTTTTTCATGCTTCTTCCATTCTTGCTTTTCTTGATAGAGCTCTTCCACCATAGCCTTCATGTCAAGAAAGGCTTCTTGAAAACTCTTCTCATCAAGCTTGGTACTTTTTCTAGCTTTTGTTTCTTCCATCTTTGATGATGTAAAAATTCTTCATTTACTGATCTCGGGATTGAATTTTTCAAGCGTGCCTTCACCTCACCGACTCTTGGATCACATTAGCATCCACTTTTGCAATACTAGTCAAACAAAGCTATGATACCAACTTGATCTTTTATTAGAATCTATGAAAATTGCATGTGTATGCTTAACTATTACAATGCTTAATTTGAAGGTCTTAGAAATGTAATAATGTAATTGAAATGCTTAAATGAACATAACAATAATAAAGTGATGAATTGAACAAAAGAGAGATAGAAGAGAGAAGACAAAACACAAGTTGATAACGAAGTTTGCGAATATGGCTATGTCTCTGGGTCGCTCTCCAATAGAGTGGTTGATCCTTGGTTATGCTCCAAAACTAGTTATAATGCTTCAATGGAATACAGTGTCGAGTAACCTGTTTTGCAAGAGTTTCAAAGTCCTCCTTCAAGTGCAGCAGGGTGACGCTACTTCAATGCATAGATTTGGACACTCAAAATCTCCATACAATTTCTCTCATAATCACCACTTACTTCTCACAAGCCTATACCTCCCCTTTTTATACATAAAATTTTCCCAATATGGTTAATAACCATATGATTTACAAAATCAACCCTATCTCCCTTTTACATCAATAAATCTTCAAATATCCCCTTAATATAACATTAAAGTCCTTATTATCCTTCCTAAACCCCTTAAAATATCACTTAATAATATTTTAAATACATTTAAGCCCCTTTAAATTGCATATTCTTGGGCTTTAATAGATTTACTTTTAATCTCATTAAGTTTAGGAGATTGACTTTCAACTATAGGAGGGGTTGATCTTTCAATTTAAGGGAGAATTGACTTTAAGATGTCTTTAAACTATAACAAGCCTCGATTAATACTCAGAACCATTGATGGTGTAATGGTTATGCAGTACTTAAGGGGCGGGGAGGTTAGATGGTCAACCCCTTCCCCCATCTATTTTTAAACACAAATAAAAAAAAATTGTTTGCTAAAACAAACTGGCGCCACCCATATGTTAAAGCAAAACCTTTGGCACAACAGTCGCTAGGGGATAATGGAAAACGAGAGGTCGCAAGGTTGAATCCCCAATAATTTTTTTCGTAAAAAAACTATTGAAACCAACCCGGAGGAGTTGGAATGAGGTGCCACATGGCACCATCTTATTGGGCCATGTGGCACCATCCCATTCATTGTCGATGACACGTGGAGCCCAGTCAGCATCTCGTCACCTACCATGTCAACACTAGGTCATCTACCACGTCAACACCATGTCAACATACAAAATGCAGCATTGAAATCCTTGATTCTTCCATGTCACCATACATATGGTACGGTCTACCTCATCAGCATGTTGGCGTCATGCTGACGTCAGTATTTGTATGGTCCACTTAGCAAAGTCAACCCATAACTTTGATCGGCCATATCTTTGACATACGAGCTCCAATTCAGGTGAAACGAGCGGCATTTGGTTCATCTCATTGAGCTCCACTTTGATGCCACTTTCATCCAATTCTGAAATGATCATTTTTTCCCTTCTGACCGACCTCTAGTACCCAGTTTGACCCAACTTTGACTAAGCATATCTTGAGCATACAAGCTCCTTTTGACTCCATTTAAGTTGCGTTGGGTTCGGTTTTTTTAGCACTTCGGCATGGCAATGATTTTTGGAGCATATGTAACACTTCAAATTTTGACAAAAAATATCCACCTAGATCATAGTGGCCGGCAACACCAATGACCGATTGTCAGGCCGAGACATATGCTCGCTAGTAATCTAGTCAACTAGTCGATCGAGGGGCCTCGACAGCCTTGCAAACTATAGGGTGTTTTTACCCTGTATTACCACAAGGGGCTGTAGGTATGGGGATCCAACCCCCTCCCGAACAATACTTTTATTTATTTATTTAATTTTATTTTCAATTAAAATAAAAAATGATAGGCTTTTTAATTTTTTTTATTCAACTAAAAAATATACTACAGGAATAAAAATTTTGACCGATGGGATATTAATAATTTTTTTATTTTATTTTTTTGCATACACCAATTTGGACAGTCGTGTAGCCAAGAGGGGGGTAGGCAAAAAAATTTGCATTTTTCCTTAATGAGTAAAATATGTCAAATTTTATATCAATTTTCGTCTCTTGGCCAACCTGGATCCAACCATGAGGTTTTTTTTGTCTCGGGAGGTCATCTACAACATCTCCCCCATAAAACCCTCATTTGAATACACAACCAAGAAACCCTTTTGACCCAACATGTTTTACACCCCAAATCTACAAATAACCCATCACAACAACAAACCCAAAACCCTCAGATATGTAATAAACAACCTACAAAACCCTCATATCTTTCCATGTCTTCATTATTTCCATGCAAGCCATAGATTCAATACTTAAACAATATTTTCTCAACCTATGGTTATACAACCACAACCATTGTTCTAATACCAAATGAAAGGAAACTTGTAAACACATAATGACAATTTCCACATAACCCAAAAGAGAGATCTATGCAAATAAGTACTCAAAATCCATATGCAAGAGAATAAACAACAGACCCATCAAATATGACATAAGATATACCCTGGGAAATCCCTCAAGAGGGAAAAAACTAGCCTCCAAAGCATCCATCACTCATGTATTATTCAACAATAAAGATTACAATACATCTTCAAAGTCCTCCTGTCACGTATGGATTTTCATTAACTTATTTAATGCAGACATTAATTATTATGTCGATATTTAAATGGAAATTAAATTCTTATTTAATGATAGTTAAATTGGAATTGAAATCTAAATCAAATTGAAATCGAAATGCAATTATTATGATTTGAATTGTATTTATATTTTATCTCGGGGTTTGTCATTATTGATGTTGAATCGAGTGCAAGTGGACGCAGGGATAGGTGAATGTGATTGAAGCCAAGAACAACGATCAGGTAGATTTGTTTAGTTGATTGACGTTTATGAATAGATGGGATCTCACACACTCGCATAGATATTTTTTTTTAATGCTTTTTGTGCCATCTTGTTTGGAAGTTTTGGAAATCAAGTATTAATTTAATGCTTCAAATTGCGAAAATGCATGTGATTTAAATGATGATTTAGTTAAATTTGATGAAATTGACTTAAATTAAATGATTAGATTGATTGTTAAATATTTATTTATTGTTTGGAAATAATATATTTGAATTTCGAAATTAGATTAAAATCTAAATAAATAAATTGTTTTATAACTTAAATGCTTTTTAATATTGAAATTATGAAATGAGTGGATTTTTAAATTCAAAAATTGAATTAAATCTTAAATTAGCTAAATGGGAAATTGAAAACAAAACTCACGTACACTTTGATTCTTCATTCAAAATTCAAACTTCAATTAAACAAGCTGAAGAAAAATATCTTCAATTAATTAAGAGGCAATCAAATTCTGTAACATGGAGTTTTAAATTTTTGATCTGAAGATCACACTACAAAGGTGGATATGAATGCTTGTTAATAGGCATGCATGAGAAAGAAAGAAAGTAGTCTAGAAAAATTGGAAATTGGGAGGAAGAGCAAAAAAAAATATATGTTTTTATAAGAAAAAGATAACTTTGATATGGGGGAATTGGCTTCCATTAAAGACTTCCCATGCACCAGAGGAGTTGGAACTTGCTAGATTGTTAACTTTGGAAAATTGGAGAGGGCTGATCCATTCACCACATAGCCACTAAGTTCTTCACTTCCCACGTAGGTAAGGGAAGGCCGGTAAGGGTGTGTAGGGAGAAAAATCTCCTGAAGCAAGGCAGAGAAGTTTCCCAACCTTACCCATGCAGCCACAAGGATCCCTCACACCCCACACACTTGGCAAAATAGGAAAATGCATGGCCAAGGGACTAGCTCCCCACATCTCTCCACTCACCATACGCCAAGGGGGAAGTCAAGAGGGTGCGCAACCAGGAAAGGAAGGTATGCGCAGGTGGGGAGAAAGCCTGTTACATGCACCATACACAACCATATATTCCCCACTCTCCCATGCACAGGTAACCAACAAGGAGTAGGCGCGTACAAGGTAACAGAAGACAGGGAAGAAGGGCGTGGCTTGGAAGAGGAGTTTGCAGACACTTAGCACAGGGATAGATAGGAATTAAAATAAATATAGACAGTTGGGAATAAGTGAAGGCACATGGAGAAAGAAGAAGAACAACAATCTGGGAGAGTAATTCAAGAACATAGAATAAATAAACAGAAAATACAGAGGAGACACACAACAAAAAAAATCAATTCCAGATTCAAGAATTATTAGGTAGAATCAAATAAGCATTTTATTAAATTCATGATCATAATCTATCTAATTGGAATTGTTTTCTTTATTCTGATATTTAGATCTATTGAAAATCAGGAAAGACAAATCACTATTTTATCAAATTTAGGAAAAAGATCAACATCAAACTGGAATTTTACCAGAAAACCCTTGAACAATTTGAATCAGAACATTGTAGGATAAATTGAATAGAAACTAATCAAGATAGTGGATTTATTATTTTAGGAAGATTCGGATTTAGGAAAGGATTCACATGGAAAATGTATATTTAAACTAGATCTGAAAATGCTCCAAAAATCAAAACTGTCGGAAAGAGATAAATTTCCAAAACAAAAAGAAACAGAAAGATAGAGAAATAATTGCAGAATTATACAAATGAAGGATTATGGAATAAATACAATTTTTATTGAAAAGATTAAATATATTTAAGTATTTAAAATTGATTGAAAAACTTGGGTGAAATTTGTCAATTTTAAGATTGATATTAAATTATTACGAAATTGAAGTGTTAATGGGAAGTGTTTATGTTCTTGAAAAGATAATACTTTAAATGGAAATACAAAAAACCAAAAAAATAATTAGAATAAAGTAAAGATATAATTTGTTCGAAAGGAAACGGAATAAACAAAGATTATATTGAAGAGTAGATGAATCTCATGAGTAATTGAACTGAAAGAATGTGTGCTCATGTATTCCTGATTAAATATGTACATAGATTACATACTTGAGATACACCTTCTTTTTTTTTAATTGTTTGAATTAAATATTGATTGAATATTACATGTGATTTAAAACGATGAAAATATTGCAATAGTACCATTTTTGGTTAAAACAAGATTGCGGTTAAATTATTTTTGAAAGATTATATATATTGAATGGAACCATGCATGCTTGATAAATGAATGTGCATGTCATGTTTTGCGGAAAGTTACCTTCCGGGATGAGTGCCGAATATGGGTTAATAGAGAGTGTAGTTTTGCTTTTCCAAAACTGTTTTATTTGTTGTGCATGACATTTTACTTGGCCAAGTAACTTAAGGACCATTGAAATAGATGGAAGTATGGAACTCTCTACCATATCCTAGTATCGAACTTGCTTATTTCTTAAATGAATTAAAAAAATGAAAATGCTTGTGGTTTACTAGTAGTACTAGGCATGCAACAGATTCCATCTTGCTTGTAGATTTCTTTTTGCTAAGCAATTCGTGCAGGGTTGGGTATTTCTTGATTGACTAAGAAATTCTGGGGAAGCGTAAGCTTCGAGGTTGGGCGAAAAAAGTGCTTGATCCTTGTTCTCGTCTTCTTGTTGAAGATTTTCTTTTGGATGGAAGATCGACAGGCTGCATCTTCTTTTATGTTTTATTATTCTTGATGTGTAATGAAGAGCTTATGGTGACTGAATGCCTAAGTCTCGAATTGTAACTGATATTATTATCAACCTTTGTATTTATAACTAAAATTGTGTATTATGACACTTGTATGATTTAGAATGAATTGTTATGAAATAATCTTATCGACTTTTATGTCGTAGTTTCCTAATCGACTAGTTCTTGATGTCTAAATGAATGGAATGATGACTTTATTTTGAATATAATGGATCTTATTTAAAGTAAATGTTGAAGTTATGAATTCTTGGAATTTAAGATTGTCGTACTTTACACCTCCATGAATACCTTTGAAACATCATCTTAAACAAGCACTCCATGTGAACAAGCATGTAACCACACATCACATGCCATGCTTCAACCCTCACAAATGCTAATGAGAGCTAACTTGCCAACTAACCAACCTTAAACAACTACCCATGTGGTTGCTTTTATAGAAACAAGATCCCACAAAACCACCAAGTGGTATTACATAAAACCATGTGACTAAAACCATGAGATTACAAAACCATGTCCCCACATTTAATTCTGGGTACTTTATTTAAATTACTTTTTCCAATATTAAATAATTACATTTTACAACTCAACTTATGTTCCAATATTACATACAACATCAAGTGGCCCCAAGAATATTAACTCTTAGTGATTCACATACTTCTAGGTCCCCTAGGTGCACCACACACATAATAAGTAAATATATTACATTATAAGCATTATGTAAGGTGTACAACACCTAATTCCTAACAAGAAGTTATTATTTGACTAAGCTATTGAGTTACGTGAGACTCAGTGTGTCAAAGTCACACAAGGTCATACGTAGATGAGTAAACATGCATTTATAAAGCAAATGCCATTCTTTGGTGAAGCTGCTATGAGAAAGGGAATTAGTCTATCAAAGTCACACGAGGTCGAACTTGGCCCAATCACACCTCCAATATATTTAAAGCATGGTGGATGACATAATCAAAGAACATACCATTATCCTCACCAGTTGAGTTCAACCAATTAAACTACAACCCTTCCACAACTTTAATATCTTTTAAATATTATATAATTTAATTTTTAAATTCAATATTCTTTAATGATGTTAATTTCATTCTTAACTTCAATATTCTTTAAAAAATTTGAATTGGACTATTTTGTTTTTGTTCTTAATTTATGACCTCAAATTCAATTAAAATGCCATTATTATGTTTTCTAAGATATTTCTTTTATTTGACTATTTCATATTGACTCGTTTCAATCACAATACAACATACTAGACTATTTTATAGATAGGTTTTGTATACAAGTGTTTTGTTGCATGTTATAACAATTAATGAAGTCTATTTACTTCCTAAATATTGAGTGAAGTAGATTTCACTAAAGAAATTCAATTTTTTATTTTTTTTAAGCAAGAGTGGTAGACCATGATATTATTAATAGTATAATAGATAGGTAATACAAAATCCTGGCTCTGAGGAGCATACTGGCAAGAAAGATCTAAGGAGGAAACCTCTAGTTATAGCCGCAGAAAAGTTCGTACAAACGGACCGATCATACTAAATTTAACAAAAAATCACCCTGAAATGTCGAAGATAAATCCAACAAACCATACCAAAGAAAAATATATACCCTACCTAAAAATATACGAATTTCCCATCTATATACAATTCAATACTAATACCCCACCCAGAGAACAAAGGTTGAAACCCAAACCATAATTAATACATAAACCCTATGCATTAGAAAGCAGTCAAAATGATGACACGTCCGTAGAACCTTGGAAGACAAACAATCAAAACCGTGCCAAATCCGACACTCACTCTTTCATCTGATCACCACCTTGAACTGAATTTTCACCCTGTCCCTCAAGTAGACCCTGCATACCTAAATCATTAGCAAAAATTCATAACCCATGAACGGTTCTTCATCCTCATTTCCCTCTTGTTGAATTTGAGCTCTGGCAGGACGACCATGTTGGTCCCTGAAACCTGGATTTGCCTTGAAAACCTTTGTTCCATCCCATTTAGCTTCTGCTATCACCACCAATGCTAGTTCAGAAGTCAACTCTAACACTAAAGGAACAACCGTCATATGAGGAACGTGTTCGCACAGAAAAGAAAGAGAGTAATTTTTTTTTTTTGTGTCAAAAGTCAGCGTTGCACCAATTTTATTACCATTTTTCCTCAAAGCCTTGACCAGAATGCCATCATTCTTAATTTGCAGACCTAGGCTTACTGCTTCAAATATTTTGACAAATCCCTAACGATGTTTTAAGTGTTCTCTCTAAAAAAGTCCCCCAACAAATCTATCCCTTGCGAAAAAGTTATAGCCTTGCACTACCTGCAACAATGCATCTTTATCTAAAACTTGCGACATTACACATTTGTTTACAATTACCTCCAAATCATCAAGAGATTGAAGTAGGTCCATCGCATTTGATAAGAAGATGGACAAAACTTGAGAAGGGAAGAGCAACCTTCGTGCTCTAGGGCTTGTTACTTACACTCTGAGCACAACTCTAATGGCATCCTCCACTCTCTGGCAATCGACCCTAAACACTTGCGCAAGGTCACCATACGATAGATAGCCCTCGAATGGTCGCTCATTGTGTGCAATTGGACAATTTATCCGCAGGTTCTAGGGCCTCATCATCATCTTAGCTTGACTGTTGAACACCTCCATGCACTGCCTAATATCACTCTCCAACCACGCTTCACCACCCTTATGTCTTTCCTCAAATGTTTTGCTAACTATTACATTTACAATCTTTTTACAACATTTAACTACATTGAAACCGAAGCCAACTCTTTAGAATGACAAGACCTTCATCATAGGACCACTCATGTAGGAGTCCTACCTTTACTGAAGGAGTTAAATCCTTGGTGCTTGCATGACTGCAAATCAACAACGTGGCAACTAAATATCCTATCCTCCGTTCGAAAAAGTATGCATTTTCCCAACGCACGATTAATGAAGAAATGAGCTGGCACTTTTAACAATGAATGCAAATCTTCATTAGATCTCGCAAAATTTGGATGAAAGAAAATTTTTATTAAAACCGTTAGCGAGGCCAATAAATCTGGAGGTAGGATTTGAAATGATCACCCAAACCGTGCAGACATTGCAAATGTTGATCTCAACAAGTCCTTGAATTAAGTCCTTACCATCTTCATGCTCTACCATGATGACATTGAAATACATTGGTACATGCAACTACGAATTGGGAAATCCTTTACATAGATTTTTTGCGCTGGCTTTGTACGATTGCTATATTTCCCACAAGCAAATTGAGGGAAAAAGAAGCAATTAATATTCTTAACTTGCAACCATTTCTTTTTCTACACAAACGTGCCAAAAATCATTTGACTGCATAATCACCTTTTGCCTCTTGTTCAATTAGCTAAATTAATTGAGGGAATTCAAACAATTGTTTTAAATCATTTGTAACCTTTATCTCCTTATCCGCACACCCTAAGTTTGCTAGAAAATCTGCAACTTTATTCCCTTCTCTATAGGTGTGCAAGATCACAATGGCTTGGAATTTGTCCATAATTGGCAAGATTTTCTGCATGATATAATTTAGATTCCAATTATATAATTTCCTCTCCCTACAAGCATTTATGATTAGCATGGAAACTCCCTCTATGTGTAACTTTGTCAACTTTAAACCCCATGCCAATTCCAAACCCATAAGCAACGCTTGTGCTTCCACATTATTGTTTGTACCTTGATATAGGTTGAAAGAGGAGGTTGTAATCAGGTTCCCTGACAAATATCTTATGCATACTCCTGCCCTTGACTCGCCCGATTTTGCTTTAGCTGCCCCATCGAAATTTAGCTTGGAAAAATCCACTTGTCATGGAATCCATTTAATTGTGTTTCTGTCAATTTTCCTAGAACTAATTTTAGGCACACTGCTATCAAATGGCAGCTTAATATTCTTCCAAATATTTAGAATACAACTGTCCCAATTTGTAAACACTGAATGAATAGGTTTCTCTTTCTGAACACATGCATTGACCCCTTCCGATATGGCTTTCTCAATTTTTATAATGACTACCTCAACTGAAGCTTTCATTTTCCTAAAAATTCTCATGTTTCTTTCCCACCATATATTCCAAATCATAATAGCTAGAACAATATGCTAGATACAAACAAATAATGAAGATTGATATAGAACCGACCAACTTTGAAATAGATCCCACAAAGTATTTGGGAGTGGAGTATATATTTCTAACCTCGCTTTAAAGAAATCCCAACACTGCTTGGAAAAATTACACTACAGAAGTAGGTGATCAACTGACTCAAATTCTTTCTCACATAGTGGACATTTAAAAGGATCTGCAATTCTTAGCTTAACCAATCGATCACTAGTAAGGATCCGTTTCTGAAGAGCCAACCATGCAAAACTACCTGCTTTTGGTAGTACTTTATTGTTCCAATAGAAATTAAAAGCATGTTGGGTTTGAGAAAATTGGTCAACTTTACATAAAGTTGTGTAACCTTCTTTTACAATATAAGACCCTACTTTTGAAGCAACCCAAATTATACGGTATGGCTTATCAGACAAGAATATTGTTCGGCCTTTCATAACCTTGTTGAAAGCCTCCAACTATTGAACAAACAAGAGATTACATGTTGGTTTTTTCCACACTACTTTCCCATTCATAAACCCTAAAGGCTGCACACAATCCATCAAATTTTCTCCCCAAGCTTCAACTAATATTGTTCTTATCTCTCGCAGATCCTGATTTTCAGATAATGGGGGATTGCCATTCCATGAATCAACCCAAAACTTTACACTTTTCCCATTGTTTACTTCCCATAATGCAAACTTTGTAATGAGGTTTTTGCATTTTAGAATTAAATTCCATATTGCATATCCCTTTGGGGGGTCGGCCACAGTTAGGATTCTTGAGGGGTCCCCATTGTCTAGATACTTAGACTGCATTATTTTAGACCATTTTGCCTCAGGGTTGGTGTACATTTTCCATACTAGTTTGGCCCCAAAAGCCTTGTTCTTCAAGGAAAGATTTTGAATTCCCGCCCCTCCTTGCTTTTTTCCTCTTGCCAAATTTTCTAAGGAAATTAGTGGGATTTTTTTTTTACCATCAATATTTCATTTCCACAAGAATGACCTGATTATTTTTTCTATTTCCAAAATTACTGAAGTTGGAGCTTTGAGAACGAGGGAATAATTAAGGATGGAGGACAGGACTGATCTGATCTGATGAGAGGAATTCTTCCTAAGAGTGATAATCATCTGGCCTTCCATATTAAAATTCTTTCCTTTAACCTATTGATCACCTTATCCCAAAAATGGGCTCTATTAGAGCCTTTGAAAAGAGGAATTCCTAGGTAAGAGCATAAGAAATTCAAATTATTGAACAATGTAAGGCGTTGATTTATTCCCAATAATTTGGAGGTGTGTGTATACCATTGTGTACAAGAGTAATTTGAGCCACTGTAGACATTTTTACATATATTGTGATTTTAATTATTTTGTTTTGCTACTTTGCAATAAGGAATGTATTTGTTCTTACAAAGGACTATAGTTGTATTAATAAGAATATTTTTATAGGCTAACATAAAAACTTAGAATCTACTTGTGGCTAGTGAGTTATTCCACTGCCAAGCCACTCGCCCTTTCATGATGGAAGTTTAAATTCTATCAAGAATTGAATTCTAATCCCATCACACCCCTAAGGTACATTCATGTTGAGATTGACCATGACACCATATTCAAAATTTCAAACAAAATATAATTTAGTTCTAATAAATTTTAAATGGAATATAATTTCAACTATGATACATTGATTTTCATTCTTATTATTTTTCTATTACTTTGATATAAAAATATTACATTGATTATCTTAAAAAAAATAAAAATGTTACACTAATTTCCATCCTACAAGCAATCCACTAATAAACTACATACATCTTATATCATTTTTCATAATTAAAAGATTATCTACTTCTAATAGAAAATTAATATAATAAAACTATTGACATACCCACTAAACCCATAAATCCAATTACTAATATAATATCATTTCCAAATTAAGAGGGATATTTTTTACTCTTTTAAATATACCATGCATTGTCATGATTACTCAATAATATTTTTATAGCATATATTAAAATGAATTTTGGATGTTTATAATCATGTGGGTAGTAAGCCACTCTAAATGAGTCTTTTAGTGTGTCCACACATTTTAATATATATTTTAATCATATAAAAATATGGCAATCACATGGAATGGACCATGTTAGGTCTCATGTCCGAATCATTCTTTTTAAATTTTGATATATATAACCAATAATACACAACGGAACTCACACTTTCAATCATAAATTAGCGTTTAAAAAAGAAAAAGAAAAATGGGTAGCTTTCTCGTATATTCCTCACTGCTCAAAAAGACAAATAAACACGCTTTGCCGACAAAACGTTGTGGACCATATTTGCTTCTCTTCAAAAAAATTATTCAACCTTAACTTTTTCCTTGCAAATAATGCAATGTGGAAAAAGTGTTTTAGTCTAACGTGTGATAATGGGCAGGATCTTTCTTCATGTAAGATGACTATTCAACCTATTTTAACCTCTCACTTGTGATATCTCAACCTCCTCCTTTCCTTCAAACACAACTTTGATAACAAAATAAGGATGACTTTGTGTATAAGCAAGTCACTAAAGATGGTTATGGTCTTCTATTTTAGAGATCAAACTATGATGGAGGTGGCCACCATTTTTCGAAGGATAAAAGTGTATATTATTATGTAGAAATTGGGTAGCTTTCTTATAAACTATAGTGTGCTTGGTAAAAAAAATCTCATGACCGGTAACACTTGCACGACACATCCTCTGATACCACAGGAGCAGAGGGGAGATTAGACCTCGTGACCTCTTGCCTACAACAAGATGCTTTAGCCAATAGAGCTAGACCCTCCACCCTATTATTTTTATGTTATAAATGTATTGTTTGAATTATTTCATTTTATGTATTTGGTGTACAAATGAATAGATAATGGTTAAATTTGTATATTTTTTAAATATTAAAAAATCATATAATTTTATATAAAATTGGGTTGATTTCATTAGCATTTGTTTATTTATGTGTGTGTTTTAATTTATTTTATTCTTACATACACATATCATAAAACATTTGTCCATGTTTTACATTTATCACATGTATTTATACACCTTCTCAAATATAGTCATTATCTAGGTCTAGATCCAATCATTTATCCACTTTGGGTCATTTTTAGAATCATCAGGTTGACCCCACAATTACAAACTTGAGCCTTGTCTTTTTAAGATTTTAATGCTAGTTTTGATCAACTAAGCCCTTTATTTTCTCATCTTGGACCAACAATGTACATTTTTTGTGAAATTTGAAGCTGTGCAAATGTTTAATGAAATTTAATACATTCATTTTGCATATCAAAGAATCATTTGCATTGCAACACTTCAATTGGTGCATTAAAAGAAAACTAGATCTACACAAACATTGTAGGAGTGTATAGATGTTTGAAGAGTGTTGTTTTTTCACCATTCATACACATTTTGAGAGGTTGACCTAGGAATATGTATCCCATAATGACACAATAATAGTGCTACTAACATATTTATAAATATTTTTAACCCTCAAATATCAAGAAAGAGTGAAACAAGTGAAGATCAATTCAAAAAAAGTAGAACAAGTTTAAAGTATACAAGGTTAGTCTAAACATAAAGGACAAATCTACAACTATGGGCCTAATCTTAAATATGCTCTTGCATATTTCTCCATCAATCCCCTAGGGTCAAACCTAGATCTCATGTCATGTATGTATAGATTTACCTTGGATATTTTAGTTTCAAAGTTCTTTGCATGTAAAAGGGATGTACATGATTATGAACCAATATTGATAGGAGACTAAATACTTGGCCTATGCTTTCTATATAGGACCTTATGATTTTTAAAAACACCAATTTATCACTCACAAATTTGGGTAGTCTGTAAGGTGCTTCTATGAAACCACATATTTTAATTTATGTGAAAGGTAGGTATCAAATGAACCAATTTACCCATTCAATAATGATAGTTATAGCTTCAAGAGAATCATTTGTTCAAATCATTCTCCATTAACTCATTTAAATAAAATACAAAAACATCATTTATTCATTTGAAATGCTTTTGATTCTTGGAGAGTTTCAATCGAGGATAATACACATAAAATTTATTTTTCCTTAGAGCAATCACTCATTTGTTTCACCTCAAAATTAATTGCTCTTCATTCCATGAAATAAACTAAATAAAAGGTCATATAGAAAATTTTGCTTTCTTACACTTTAAATAATTATTTGTGCAAATAGTTTCTCATGAATGATGCCTAGTCAATTCTAACCTTAATCTCTAAAATAACAAAGATTAATATAAAATGAACCATGGTTGAAATTCCTTATAATTCAATTTTCCCATGACTCTATTCAAAAATTTAATTGTCATTTATTTCCAACTGGAATTTTCTTCTATGAAGTACTTTTTTTGTACCCTAGAAGCAAATATTCTTCTCTTTCTTAACCATTTTTATTGATAATCTTGGAACAAATATCTAGGTCTTTGTTAAATAATTCAAAGGCTAAATAAATAGTTATGGTAGTGTATTCTAGATGATGCGGGAGCTTAAAAAAATTAATTCTCTCAAGGGTTACATCCAAGAATACTTCACTTGGTAAGCCAGCAATCTATCTCATTTAGGAGGCATAGTATTTAGTGTATGCTTTCATTAGATCAAGAGATTGGATTGATATGGGGAATGTAGCCTTGAATAATCCCACTATCTACAATGCACCTAACTCAAGTACTTGTATCATTCACGTACATTCTATTTAAAAAAATCATATTTACATGTCCCAATTCTACATTTGATACTTTATCCGATTTAGATGTAATCTTAGAAGCGAGCTTGACTCCTTTGAACTTGCATATTGATATCGTGTGAGGAGTTTTATCGATAACTAGAATAAGGAAATGAGGTTGCAAAGAAATAAGTAATACATTGACAAAATAGCAAGTTGGTGAGGTGTGGAAGCAATAATATAGTTTATAGTTTCTACCTATATGCTTGAGATGTTAATATTTTATAAATTTATGGAGTATAAGCATTATTGTAACATATTAGTTATCTACAATTTATGAATAGTAACTAACTTTCATATTCAATTGAAGAGTAACTAACTAATTTTACTGGCTAGAGTTTCCTCACATATAACAAACAGGAAAGATAAATAATTTGAGTATTAACTACTCTTAACATTCAATAACTAACTTCTAGTTTTTCAATTTCAGTTGAAATGGAACAATTAATGGTTTATTTAACTAAAAACTACAGTTGGTTAGGAACTAACTATTTCATTAATTAAGAAATGGATAGACCATATTTTAACAATAGTGAATTAAACAATATAAAATAATTCTATTTTGAAGTAAAGAGAGATAGAGAGAGAGAGAGAGAGAGAGAGAGAGAGAGAGAGTTAATAGATAGTACGGTCTGAAAGCTTCCTGCTAGAATGCTTGAACAAGACTCAATCTTTGAGGGAAAAAGAAACATCATCAAGGGCATTTCCATCCAACCAAAGACCTACTGGTCTCCCATGTTTCTTCAACTAAAGAAACCCGACCCTTCACGAGGTGCAATCTATAAAGGATTTCCCGAATTACCATCTTGCCATCTAAGTCTGGTGTCAAGAATCTATACTACCCTGGTAGATCTTTCACTATAGGCTCTCCTAACTAGAATGACCATTTTGACCAGGGGTATATCTGATTCTTGATGGTTGATTGTTGCTTATTCAAAGCATCATAACCTTGGCCAAGGATTTAATGATTAAGAGAATGTTTCTTATGCCATCAACACTCTCACCCTTACTCGACATTAATACATTTGAATTTTGAGTTTATATAAATAGTGACTCGGCTCACAGTTTGTTCTACAATAAGGGATAATTTGTTTATTTCTTACTCACAAAAGGAGGTATGATAGTCTTAGTTGATGTTCAAAGAATACTTCAATTCAACATATATATTTTGTAATACCCCTCTGTTTTGCGTCTTGTTTCATGTTGCTTTATGCTTTGCTTGGGTTGCAGCTACTTTGATACTTGACACATTTTGTTATGATGTTTTGATCGCTACTTTTGAGCGACAACTATTATTGTGTGATGTGACTATCTGATTTTATTTCACATACTTTAATGGATTAATGATGTTGTAGAGTTTATCATGAGATTATATATGTGAGTATTGATTATGATGGCAATGTCAGTCCTTGATGAGTGTATTGGTGAAGAGGACGGGTTCGCATCACTCGCTTGCGAGCGCCCTACGAATCCGTGATTTCTTCTTCACGGTGTGAATTATATGCTGGATATATTATGTTGTTTACTTGGTTTCAAGTTGCAGGTACATGACATCGACTCCACCCGGTTTCACAGGTTTGAGCGTGTCGATCCAACGGTTAAGTTGAACGGGAGATAGTAGCTAAGTAACATGTGTCAGGTCTACACCCTAGCCTTAGTGTGTCGTCAGCCCTGATTATGGAGTCATGTCTTACCTTATTTAATGTTATGTAATTTGTGAAAAGTGTTTACTTCTAAATGGTTTTGTTTTTAGAAAATTGCATGGGTTGAAAGTGATGATTATTTTATATTGTATTAAAGTTATGCTTATTTGTTATATTTAAATTTATAAATAGAAATTAAATTTAAATTATTTGATCAATTAAATTTAACCTTGAAAGGGTTACATTTAGTTATTAAATAACTGAAAGT
This sequence comes from Sequoiadendron giganteum, assembly GCA_007115665.2. Classification (NCBI taxonomy): domain Eukaryota; kingdom Viridiplantae; phylum Streptophyta; class Pinopsida; order Cupressales; family Cupressaceae; genus Sequoiadendron; species Sequoiadendron giganteum. The sequence goes on from CM021107.1 coordinate 294,320,997, forward strand.
AAATTAATTAAAATTAAATTATTTAATTAATTAAATTTAATCTCAAAGATTGGATTTAGTTATTAAATAATTGAAAGTAAACTAATTAAATTTATATTATTTAATTAATTAAATTTAATCTCAAGGATTGGATTTAGTTATTAAATAATTTAAAATAATTAAGTAAGTATATTGGATTGTTTTAATAAAATGAAATTTAAAGGAAATTGAAATTTTATTTTAAAGGCAAATTAGGGTTTTCTGAAATGGGAAATGAAATTAATATCTAAATTTAATTTTTGCATTGAATGTGAATTAGGGTTGCATTAGGTTAATTTTGGAGTTATGAGGAAATGTTGTTTTAAAGGTTAGGGCACAAAAGTTTTGGGGATTCTTCTCTTCTTCTTTTTTTCACAGGCATGAAATTTTTGAAAAAGTTTGCATCAGGAAAGGGTTTGAAGCATTTCTCTTGTAGAATTGAATTGAAAGAAAATAAATTATGTTGAAGAAGGTGGAGCTCTTGGATCAGTGCTAGCTGGAATTCATTGCATTGTTGAAGAAGAATTGTGAGGTCCTTAAGAGAGGCTCTGCATCAAGAATCCTTGTTATTTCATGTGGCTTCAAATACCAGGTTTTCCTTTCATTATATGATTGATTGTTCTTAGTTTATCTATTTTTCTAAATGATAGAAATTACAAATTTGTGATTTATTTAAAACCCTAGGTTGAACTTCAACATTTAGGATTCAGATCTGTTCTTCAAAACACAAACCCTCTTTAGAAAATTCTTTTGAAAAGACCTAGAACAGTTTATTTCCTTTCTTTTGTTTAAATTATTTGAAACATGAAGGAATGTTTTCTTTTTGGAATTCAGATATTAATCTCTTGAATGTATGATGATATTCAAATTTTGTCAAATTTTGTTACTGGTTTTATTTAGATTTTCTTTCAATTTTACCAGTAAAATTACTTCAAAAAAATATATGTAAATGTAAATATACATTACATGCATCATATTTTCAAATATGATACATATTATATATATTTACAAATATATGAAGTTTCAAACTTAAGTTATTGCTTTTCGAATTTCGGAGGTTCGTACTGTGCGTACGAAATTTTCGTGGTTTAATTTTTTTGTTTTTAAAAAAAAAAAAATTATTGCAAGTGGTGGGGAGGTTCGGACCCCCCCACTGTCCTTTTTGTATGGAGGACGCAGTGCCCACTAGGCAGTGCGCCCACCACTTGGGGGGACACACTGTCCAGTGGGGATTGCGGCCTCCCTTCGTACCGTCGCCAGCCGCTGTACTGTATGTACAGTCGGCGCAGGCTGCAGGCACCAGCGGTACCGTCTGGTCCTGCTTTGTTTGTTTTTTTTTAGTTTTTATTTTTATTTTAAATTCATTTTTTATTTTTATTTTTTTATTTATTTATTATTAATTGTTTTTTTTGTGTAATTCTTTAATGATATTTTCAAATATATATATATATAATATTTAATTTATATATTTTATATGTATTTTAATATTATATATTAATGTATATAATATTTAATATATATTTGGTATGTATTTTAATATTATATATTAATATATTTAATTTTTAATGTGTGTAATTGTAAATTGAAATGGGTGGTTAAAATATGAATTTATCATGGGATAATTAATTAAATATTCAGATTATTTAAAGGATAGAGCAGAAGTCTTTTTTAATCAATGATTAAGGTAGGATCATTTTAGAATATGTATATAGTTCTTTATATTTTGTTCTTGGACTTTGGGTGCTTGCAAAGTATTTTTTTTTATAGTATTTTCAAACTGAAATAAATAGTGTGTTTGGCTAAATAGATAGGAAAATATATCTGTTTTAATAGAGCGGATTATTAATTTCTTTATTGAAAACTTCGAATGGTATTATTCTATTTTCTGCGAGAAGCATTAGATAGGAATATGGTTTTAGGATAACCAAAAATAGTATTTTTCACTGCCAGTGCATGATTATATTGTTTTCCCTTTTTAATGATTGCTTGGGAATGGGTGTTTGAGATTTAGATTGTAAAGTCTTCCAGAGGATGTGGGTCATTCCCTTGTTAAATTATTGTTCGTCTTTCCTTTGGGTAATGTTACAAGTGTTTTGTTTCCTCCCAGTGTGGGAGTGGTTTTCTTTATTGTTGCCTCCTAGAACAGGAGAGATTGCATTGTTTAGTCTTGTAGTATTTGAGTTACCCTTGGAGTCTAGATTTGAGTAGCGTGTTATCCATTAGAAGAGTGGCTTTTGTTAGGGGTCGGAGCCCAAAGAGGTAAATCGGGTAACCTTCAAAAGTGATTTTAAAAACTAAAAACTAAAGTAATGTACTTAGATGACTAGGATGTATTTCACATTAACCAAGATAAATTAACCTCACTCATAGGCACAAGGGCTTGTTTAGACTTGGGGTGAGTGAGAAGGCCTGGAATGGCAAGATCAACTATCTCGTCCTTACGAGAGGTAGTTGATTCCGCTTGAGTGAGTATGAGTGTCGGGATTCGGTTAAGGCCACCAGGATTTCCAGAGCCTATGAAGAATGCCCAGAGGAGATCTCATGATAAACCTTGTGATGACACTCTGTCTAGGATAACACTGAGTTATGTTGTGTGTATGGATTTTTTAGCACACTTGACTGTATTATGTCTGGAAGCAATGTAACCAAGATTAGTGTTAGACTTATATTGTGCATATGTGTGGTTGAGTCAGTATGTGTCAATATGAGTCTGCCTTTGGTTAGAGGTAGTAGATTTCTTGTTCATGTTGCTTTGTTACTATCTCCTAGCATGGGGGGTGGGCCTTTGGGTACCACTTGGTTGGGAGGAACATGCACCAAAACCGTTGGGTCCCCCTTGATCTTCAGTACTTGGTGGCGAGACATCCAGATGGACAGTTCGCGGATCTTGTTATTATTTCTTGTACTTTGTATTTCAAATTGTAATGAAGTTGATTATACCCCTCTTGTAATGATGAGGTGGATTTATGCAAATTGTAACTCTGATGTATTTATGTCTCATTCTGGGAATGAGTGTTGTATCAGTTAATCATGTCATGGATATATGTTTTGGATATTATATTCCTATCTTGGTAATTATTTATGTTGAATGAATGCTTACTACTTGTGTTATTTATTGCAAGGTAATTTAAATGATGAATGTTAATGGGGATTTATGTAATCCCAGTTGCGTAACCTTAGGGGATGTTGTCAATTATAGGTGAACATGTATGTTTAATTCACTTTAATAAAAAAAAAAAATTAGTATGTTTTTATAGTGAATTGAACTTCCTCTTGGGTTGCGTGGTAGGGCATTACACATGGTATCAGAGCCTAGGTTTAAACACTGGGCACTCTAGGATTATGATGTACCCATTAAGCTTAGTTGTGTAGGTTTTCCAAGTGTACCTTGTCTAATATCCCTTTTGTGTCTGTGTAGGAGTATGCCTCCTAGATGCGGACGAGGGAGAGGACACGGACGTGGTCGAGTAGGCGTACCTGAAGGGAGTCAGCATGACTCTCCATCGCATGTTACGCTCATACCAGATCAAGAGGAACATCAGGCCTCATAGAATGGCCCAAGGGGCGGTGGACAGCAGGATCCTCCGGGGATCGAAGTTGCATGAAAAGCTTTGGAAGACGCTTTAGCTCTTCTAGGTCCGAAACGAGTAGATCCTGAGGTTAATCCTGGGTTGAGAGCAATTCCGACACAGTCTGAGAGGTTAGCATCTTCTTATATGAGAGATCTGATTCGGTCGCAACCACCACTGTTTGATGGAGTAGGTACAGGTCTAGAGGCTGAAACTTGGTTGATAGGCCTGGATCGATGCTTTTCCATGCAACCCTTTGATAGTAATACTAAAGCGCGGTGCGCTGTTATTCACCTTCGAGGTTTTGCAGCCACTTGGTGGAAGCTAGAGGAGCAAAAGCTCCATATCGACATGAGTACGGTATCTTGGGAGATCTTCCTTGAGCAGTTCAGAGCCCGCTTTCTCTCCGATCATTGGCGTCAACGCAGAGGCGATGAGTTTCATGCCTTACGACAGTTGGCCTTGACTGTGGACCAGTACGAGAGGTGATTCTATGAACTTAAACAGTTCACTGGGATAGGAGATGATGAGGGGATGCTCGTGCAGCATTTCATCAAGGGCTTAAATGCTCGTATCAGTGGAGGAGTGCGGGTTTTCAAACCCAAGTCTATGGAGGTAGCTGTGGAGAAGGCACGGCTTGTGGAGGAGAACCTGACTATGGCACTAGGAGGTCATGTAGGAGTGCAGGTTGGTGGTAGTTCTGCGTCAGGGTCGAGTGCTCGAGGAGGTCAGCCTCAGGGAGGTGCACATTCTAGATCGCAGCAGGGACCATCTCAAAGTGGTCAGCAGCAGGAGAGCATGCTTGGGAAGTGTAAGGACTCTCAACCTTGTCAATATGATGGTGGTTCTTCACCTAGGAGGGACAGGAACTGGAGGCGCATAAAGCGTTTCAACTTTGAGCAAACTGCTCAGAGCATCCAATCCACTTTTGGAGGCAGTGCACAACAATCTAATGCACCAACAAGAGGCAGAGGTTATGGTAGAGGCACAGGTTGCTTCTCTTGTGGTCAGCAGGGCCATATTGCTAGGATGTGTCCCAATAAGGACACGTCGGGATTCACGCAGAGACCAGCGACGTAAGAGCCGATAGTGGGAGATGCTGGCAGAGGCCATCGTGTGTTCGTTGCGGTTGATAACCGTCAGTCTGGGTATTAGGGAGCTGCCATTGAGACTTTTGGGGTTGGTCGTCCAGTACAGGATGCTCGCCCTCAAGGGTCGAGGTTTTGATTTGATGTAGTTTGGATGAGGGAGTTATATCCCTACTTGGTTGCAGGCTTCCAGGAGTAAGCCTGGTCTTTGGGGGGGAGAATGTAATACCCCTCTATTTTGCGTCTTGTTTCATGTTGCTTTATGCTTTGCTTGGGTTGCAGCTACTTTGATACTTGACACATTTTGTTATGATGTTTTGATCGCTACTTTTGAGCAACAACTATTATTGTGTGATGTGACTATCTGATTTTATTTCACATGCTTTAATGGATTAATGATGTTGTAGAGTTTATCATGAGATTATATATGTGAGTATTGATTATGATGGCAATGTCAGTCCTTGATGAGTGTCTTGGTGAAGAGGACGGGTTCACATCACTCGCTTGCGAGTGCCCTGCGAATCCGTGATTTCTTCTTCACGGTGTGAATTATATGTTGGATATATTATGTTGTTTACTTGGTTTTAGGTTGCAGGTACATGACATCGACTCCACTTGGTTTCACAGGTTTGAGCGTGTCGATCCAACGGTTAAGTTGAACGGGAGATAGTAGCTAGGTAACATGTGTCAGGTCTACACCCTAGCCTTAGTGTGTCGTCAGTCCTGATTATGGAGTCATGTCTTACCTTATTTAATGTTATGTAATTTGTGAAAAGTGTTTACTTCTAAATGGTTTTGTTTTTAGAAAATTGCATGGGTTGAAAGTGATGATTATTTTATATTGTATTAAAGTTATGCTTATTTGTTATATTTAAATTTATAAATAGAAATTAAATTTAAATTATTTGATCAATTAAATTTAACCTTGAAAGGATTAGATTTAGTTATTAAATAATTGAAAGTAAATTAATTAAATTTAAATTATTTAATTAATTAAATTTAATCTCAAGGATTGGATTTAGTTATTAAATAATTGAAAGTAAACTAATTAAATTTATATTATTTAATTAATTAAATTTAATCTCAAGGATTGGATTTAGTTATTAAATAATTTAAAATAATTAAGTAAGTATATTGGATTGTTTTAATAAAATGAAATTTAAAGGAAATTGAAATTTTATTTTAAAGGCAAATTAGGGTTTTCTGAAATGGGAAATGAAATTAATATCTAAATTTAATTTTTGCATTGAATGTGAATTAGGGTTGCATTAGGTTAATTTTGGAGTTATGAGGAAATGTTGTTTTAAAGGTTAGGGCACAAAAGTTTTGGGGATTCTTCTCTTTTTCTTTTTTTTCACAGGCATGAAATTTTTGAAAAAGTTTGCATCAGGAAAGGGTTTGAAGCATTTCTCTTGTAGAATTGAATTGAAAGAAAATAAATTATGTTGAAGAAGGTGGAGCTTTTGGACCAGTGCTAGCTGGAATTCATTGCATTGTTGAAGAAGAATTGTGAGGTCCTTAAGGGAGGCTTTGCATCAAGAATCCTTGTTATTTCCTGTGGCTTCAAATACCAGGTTTTCCTTTCATTCTATGATTGATTGTTCTTAGTTTATCTATTTTTCTAAATGATAGAAATTACAAATTTGTGATTTATTTAAAACCCTAGGTTAAACTACAACATTTAGGATTCAGATCTGTTCTTCAAAACACAAACCCTCTTTAGAAAATTCTTTTGAAAAGACCTAGAACAATTTATTTCCTTTCTTTTGTTTAAATTATTTGAAACATGAAGGAATGTTTTCTTTTTGGAATTCAGATATTAATCTCTTGAATGTATGATGATATTCAAATTTTGTCAAATTTTGTTATTGGTTTTATTTAGATTTTCTTTCAATTTTACCAGTAAAATTACTTCAAAAAAATATATATATAAATGTAAATATACATTACATGCATCATATTTTCAAATATGATACATATTATATATATTTACAAATATATGAAGTTTCAAACTTAAGTTATTGCTTTTCGAATTTCGGAGGTTCGTACTGTGCGTACGAAATTTTCGTGGTTTAATTATTTTGTTTTTTTTTTTTTTAAATTATTGCAAGTGGTGGGGAGGTTCGGACCCCCCCACTGTCCTTTTTGTATGGAGGACACAGTGCCCACTAGGCAGTGTGCCCACCACTTGGGGGGACACACTGTCCCGTGGGGACTGCGGCCTCCCTTCGTACCGTCGCCAGCCGCTGTACTGTATGTACAGTCGGCGCAGGCTGCAGGCACTGGCGGTACCGTCTGGTCCTGCTTTGTTTGTTTTTTTTTAGTTTTTATTTTTATTTTAAATTCATTTTTTATTTTTATTTTTTTATTTATTTATTATTAATTTTTTTTTTGTGTAATTCTTTAATGATATATATTTTTTTAAATATATATATATATAATATTTAATTTATATATTTTATATGTATTTTAATATTATATATTAATGTATATAATATTTAATATATATTTGGTATGTATTTTAATATTATATATTAATATATTTAATTTTTAATGTGTGTAATTGCAAATTGAAATGGGTGGTTAAAATATGAATTTATCATGGGATAATCAATTAAATATTCAAATTATTTAAAGGATAGAGTAGAAGTCTTTTTTAATCAATGATTAAGGTAGGATCATTTTAGAATATGTATATAATTCTTTATATTTTGTTCTTGGACTTTGGGTGCTTGCAAAGTATTTTTTTTTATAGTATTTTCAAACTAAAATAAATAGTGTGTTTGGCTAAATAGATAGGAAAAGATATTTGTTTTAATAGAGGGGATTATTAATTTCTTTATTGAAAACTTCGAATGGTATTATTCTATTTTCTGCGAGAAGCATTAGATAGGAATATGGTTTTAGGATAACCAAAAATAGTATTTTTCACTGCCAGTGCATGATTATATTGTTTTCCCTTTTTAATGATTGCTTGGGAATGGGTGTTTGAGATTTAGATTGTAAAGTCTTCCAGAGGATGTGGGTCATTCCCTTGTTAAATTATTGTTCGTCTTTCCTTTGGGTAATGTTACAAGTGTTTTGTTTCCTCCCAATGTGGGAGTGGTTTTCTTTATTGTTGCCTCCTAGAATAGGAGAGATTGCATTGTTCAGTCTTGTAGTATTTGAGTTACCCTTGGAGTCTAGATTTGAGTAGTGTGTTATCCATTAGAAGAGTGGCTTTTGTTAGGGGCCGGAGCCCAAAGAGGTAAACCAGGTAACCTTCAGAAGTGATTTTAACAATTAAAAACTAAAGTAATGTACTTAGATGACTAGGATGTATTTCACATTAACCAAGATAAATTAACCTCACTCATAGGCACAAGGGATTGCTTAGACTTGGGGTGAGTGAGAAGGCCTGGAATGGCAAGATCAACTATCTCGTCCTTACGAGAGGTAGTTGATTCCGCTTGAGTGAGTATGAGTGTCGGGATTCGGTTGAGGCCACCAGGATTTCCGGAGCCTATGAAGAATGCCCAGAGGAGATCTCATGATAAACCTTGTGATGACACTCTGTCTAGGATAACACTGATTTATGTTGTGTGTATGGATTTTTTAGCACACTTGACTGTATTATGTCTGGAAGCAATGTAACCATGATTAGTGTTAGACTTATATTGTGCATATGTGTGGTTGAGTCAGTATGTGTCAGTATGAGTATGCCTTTGGTTAGAGGTAGTAGATTTCTTGTTCATGTTGCTTTGTTACTATCTCCTAGCATGGGGGGTGGGCCTTTGGGTACCACTTGGTTGGGAGGAACATGCACCAAAACCGTTGGGTCCCCCTTGATCTTCAGTACTTGGTGGCAAGACATCCAGATGGACAGTTCGCGGATCTTGTTATTATTTCTTGTACTTTGTATTTCAAATTGTAATGAAGTTGATTATACCCCTCTTGTAATGATGAGATGGATTTATGTAAATTGTAACTCTGATGTATTTATGTCTCATTCTGGGAATGAGTGTTGTATCAGTTAATCATGTCATGGATATATGTTTTGGATATTATATTCCTATCTTGGTAATTATTTATGTTGAATGAATGCTTACTACTTGTGTTATTTATTGCAAGGTAATTTAAATGATGAATGTTAATGGGGATTTATGTAATCCCAGTTGCGTAACCTTAGGGGATGTTGTCAATTATAGGTGAACATGTATGTTTAATTCACTTTAATAAAAAATAAAATTAGTATGTTTTTATAGTGAATTGAACTTCCTCTTGGGTTGCATGGCGGGGTATTACATATTTCATCAAATTGATGTTTGAAAAAGATTAATGATCTGACCTAATTCATGAGCTAAAGAAAACAGAGTAAGGTTTTGAATTCAAATTAAGCAATGATAGATGAAAAAATTAGAACATTTTGAATCCAAGATCGAAAAATTGTCTGGTTCAAAAAGATAAAGAAGAAATGTTTCGACTAGGCAAGGCTCTGAGTTTTGCAAGGATTCGATAGCATTATACATCAGACCAGATGTGATTCAAAAGAATGCACTAATATTACACAACGATTCCTCAACAAAGTAATGGACTTTTCAATATTTATGATTAACAGATTTAAAGACTCTCAAATATGTGCCTGGAAATGCAGAGCTGAAATGTGCTAGCCCTCCTGGTGAGTCCTCCCAATGATCAAATGAGCACAGATGTATCGAGCTCTTCTCAGTTCAAAAGAGTGTTACAGATGCGAGATTACACAAGAGTGAGGAATGATTCTTCTCTCCCTTGAGGAATGGGAAATGAGTAAGAGATATGGCGCTCGATCATGAATACGCCAATCAGAAAACAAAACAAAGAAATGTAGATCGAAAAAGAGAAAAGAGAAGAGAGTGAGAGAGCCGAAAATAATGAAGAATGCCATCCTATATCCAACATGAGCCAAGACTCCAAGAGAGAATGTTTGCATGCCTTCCATCTTGGGTGTTACTTCAAGACATGGAGGATGAGGTGGCGAGGGGTTACCGCCAATCCAACACAAAATGGAAGGTCATTCCCCTCCCCCCCCAACATTTTCATTCCAAAATCATGACCTTAAGGTTTATATTATTATCGACAATATTATTTAATTCAATTCTTATTCCAAGGCACATTCTAAGAGTTTAATACGTGAATTGAATAGGAGAACGATGATGCTCATATAAAGTTGACTTGTTTTGCTCTTACTCCAAAGTTGAAGTCAATTAGTTGTTTTTTTTATAATTTTTTATTAACTGTAATAATAACACAAGGTTATGACTATCGCATTAGCAACCTTACACCTAACTTGTGACTTGATGGTAATTTGGTTCTTTTATAGACCATGGCCTCTCCTTGATGATGTTTCCCTTTCCTTCGAGATATTGACACTCCTGCATCCACTTGGTAAAGAAATAGAGTTAGACTATTCTCTGAATCTTTAAAAAAGAACAACACATCAACATACTCACATATATACTTAAATAAAGAAATCATTCGTAATTGCAGTTATTCCAAAAAAAATAAAAATTGTTTTCCCAATTTTCACATTCTCATGAAAGGTAGTTGATTACAACTAACATAATGACCATATTATTATTGCCACAATATTGTTCAAGGCAAAAGGGATGTAACAATTATGGGTGTTTGCACCCATCCAAAATTTGTATTTCATGTTTGTAAGTGTTGTCCTAGGTTCTTACTTTTGTCCCCTCATAGATTACCAATCTAAGAACTCATAAATGGGCCACCTTAGTAAATTCAAGTTCAATGTTGTTCTTAACACCCATCTAATTCCTTGTGTTGTGCTCATCTATTAAAAATTTCTAAGTTTAGGGGATTATGGATTAGTTTTCATGTTTTGTTGAAACTTCAAAGTTCCAATGCAACTTTGTACCTTTTTCAAGTTGCATCCTAACTATTATTATTTCATGCCCTATTGGCCATTCCTTGTCATTATTTGACCCATTGTTTATAATCAATTTGAGATATCCTAAAAGTGTCCCCTGAGTGTTAAAGGGTGGAAATCCATAAAATTATAAGTCTAGACTCTTCTTGGTATTTTCCTTAGTTATTTTATGTTTGTTAGAGTTTCAAAGTTTTGGGGTTGTTCACACTTTTATGCCTTCCCTATCGATCCTGACATCTTGCTTTGTTTCATGTCAAAATTCTCCCAAGTTTTTTTTCAAAGTTTTAGTTTTTCAAATCCCCCCATCCCTATTAGACTTGTCAACCCAAACATGCCTTCCCTAAAATTCTAATATCTTGGCATTCCCCTTAACTCTTTATCAAATTTCATCTAAGTGTTTCAGAGTTTCAATGGTTCACATCCCAACATCCCTTTCAGACTTGTTCCCCTAGTATGAATTTCCTTGAAATTATGACATCCTATCTTTTCCCACTAATTCCCTCATCAGAGTTCAAAAATTTCCCCATCTTCCATACCTTACCCTTCAAATTTTTCTAAGTCCTTTGGATCTGTACTTTTGGCCATTCCTTATTTTGACACCATGTTTGGTCCCACCCAAAACTTTGATCCTAACAATCCATTACCTTTCTTATGTCAAGGATCCCGTATTAGGCTTCTCTATTGAACCTTCCTCACTTGGCATGCCAAATTTAAAATCTCCACCATTCAAACACAAAATCCTTACCTACCCACAAGATCACCCAACAACATTATTAATGCATCTATAATGCTCCCTAACTACTAGAGCAGATCTAGTGGCACGTAGAAATCATTATTTATGAAGATTATAATAGATTAAGAGGAAAATGACACTCAACCGTACTTGAGTTATTATTGTAGAGCCAATACTTGACACACCATCCCTAGGTAACAATTTTAACTTATCTCATGGGTGATGTTTTGATTCCTTCCACTCAATCCTATAAGTCATTAATGCTTAGAAATATGGTAGGGGTATATAAGAGGATGTTCTTTCCATGTTTCTAGGTGAATATATTATATTTAAAAGGGATATAATTTTGTAGAACATTGATGAGGATGATAGTTAGGTCATAGGAATTCTCTATAGTGTACCCATAATAGATCATATAATTTATTATAACTTTGATGCCTTCCTTCATGGGTATTAAGAACCCAATAGTCCTTGTTTGAAAGAGGGTTCTCAATTCCAATAAAAGATAGGTGGAATAAATTATTTTTAACATATTCTTAGCTCTTTGGAGTTTTATGAAACTTGTTCAATGCCTTGCATTCAATAAAAAGTTTATTTTTGTTTTCACCTTTTCTCATCAATTTTACCATGTTGTGTATTCTTTATCTTAGCAACAATTTTTTAAATATTTTTTATTTACCTTACCATGCTTTTTAAGTGTTCTTATCATGTATGAGTGATTTTTTACTTCTTTTGAGGAGATGTATGTTGTGTATAAATTATTTGTACGGACTATATGTGGATTCTAGTCTTTAGGCCTATTTTTAAGTCTATTGAGGCTATCTCCCTCCCTCTAGACCCCTTACCTTCATACATACTTGTAGGAGCTAGTAAAAAATAGAGATATGTGTGAGTTTGGAAGCCTTTCATAGGTTTCATGTGTTGTTGTGAGCAAGGATAGAATTCAATTAAGTCTTGGTGCATCACCATTTTCCCTTTTCCTTGTGAATTGTTAGAGTAGGATTAAGCATTATTTTTTAATTTGTGTTGAATTGGATCAACACTTGCACTTAGAATCAGAAAGGAACCAACCTTCTTTGGAGGTTTGATCTCAAGTTAGTAAGGTCCCACACTTGAGAGATCATTCTCATTATGTCTTTGAAATATTGAACTAGGTTTAGTAAGGGTGTAATTTTAGGTGACAATAGTTTTATGGTATGCCCAGTGGGACATGTTTAATGTGCCTTATATCATTTTACTCAAAATATTGGTGTTTTTCTTAGTATTTTCAATTATTAGACACATTCTAAAAGCACTTGGAAACTTTACAGTCTCTTGGTTTTAGGATCATGCTAATTAGTCATACCAAATATACAAGCAAGATCGTCATATAAAGGTAGGTGTTCTAAATTCTTGGAAATCCCTTTACCTTCGTCAAGAAAGAAAAACCATGATAGGTAGCCCTCACCATATTTATGAGTCAATTCAAGAAAACATCCAAGAGTACAATCTATACCTACAAGTCTATTAGGTTCTCCTAACCAAACAAAATATTATTCCATACCCCTCGTATGGTATACTTTCAATGGAGGAATTCCTCTTATCCTTGCCAATCATGGAGACATTCCAATAGAAGCCTTGAAAAGTATACCATATTTCATTGGAAAAAATTCTACTACCCTTATAGAATGCATCCATGATATTTCTAATATTTTCTTAATCCATAATATTACAGAGGATAATTTAGCTATTAGACTCCTTGTTGCTTCCTCAAAAGGCAAGGCATTACAATGGTATAGTGGGTTGTTGCCTACTTAAATACATAACTAGGATGAGTTAGGTGAGAATTTGTGAACAATTTAAATACAACAGTGACCATATATCTCTTGTATAATAGCTTACCACTATCAAAATAGCCCCTCATAAATTCATGGGAGACTGCAACTTTAGGTTCCAAAAGACTTGGGATAGGATTCCAACCTTGGTTAAGCCTTCTCCAAACCATGCATTCTACTATATGAGGGCTTTAAATAGTGGCGTGGTTGTCATGATACAGTCAATGGAGGGAAAAAACTTGCCTAATTCTTATAAAATATCTATAAGGGTTGGAAATTTCCTAATAAAAGCCAAGAAAATAGCTTTGAGGGCTCTAGTACCTTTATTTTTTAAGTTTCCACCTACTCAACCAAGATTGGAACCTCTCCCTATAACAAATAGTCAATCGACCCCTTCTATTACTCCTTCCAATGAATTGTAAGAAGTAAAAGCCTTATTACAAATATTTGGTAATGAATTAGTGGCTTTAAAGAGGCAAAAAACCCAAAATAACAAACTTTATTAACTTTTTAATTAAGATTATAAACCTAATAGGAAACCTTATCAAGGGAATACTCAAGGATAAGGTCAGTTAAACTATGTTAAGCCTTTGATACCTTAAACCTAGCTATCAAAGGATCTTCCAAATCCTTTATTCTAATGTAAAACAACTTATTCTAGGACTATGAATGATGTCACCCATGCAATTAGCCCCATAACCAAAATTCAAACCAAAATGGATTTCTCATCCAAGAATTAATAGTTCAAAGTACATCAATGCTTCCAAAACAATAATTTGAATCATGTCAAGAAAGGGTACTAAGGAAATAGTGGATACAAGGTGATTCCACCCTAATGAATTGACATGAAAATGATTTTTGTGGTATCAATCACTTTGATGCATTAAGCAACAACATCAATTCAGTGGCACATATTACCTAGTCTAATAAAAGAGAAGTGGATGTTGAGTCACCTTCTCTAGTTGGTCGTGCATCTACCTCTTAGTCCTCCCAAGGTGCCATGAAGGGGAGTACAACTAATGATGATCTACAAGCAATTCAAGCTACTGGGAAGGAAAATTAGTTCAAAAAATAACCTACAATTAGCCATCAATCAAAGAAATATTTTTTCACAAAAACTTAGTCAAAGGTTGAACATTTCCCTTTTAATATTATTGAGAAAATTAAAAGGGATAACTTAAATTTGACTATGTGGGAGGCATTGTCGATCCCAATGTATAAATATTTGCTTCAAGAAGTATTGAAGAATATCACTCAGTCCAATGATGCTTCAATAAAGTGTACAACCATTGTCCCCATCAATTTATGTTAGCCAAAGGGATAAAATACAAGAAAAAACAATAAGCCTCCTCACTTCTATCTCTCCTTAATCATTGGTAAACATCTTATACACAATTGTATGATTGATTTAAGAGCTATTAATTTTTTTATGCCTAAGAAGGTTGTTGATTTTTGGGCCTAGATTATTCCCCATTTGAAACTATAGTTGTCTAATTAGATGAGACTATTGTTAAGACAATAAGGGTTATTAAAGACCTAACTCTTAATCTTCATGCATTCCCAATCCTTTCTATACCTCAATATATTTTAGTCATTGACCTTCCTCCCTACTTTTATGTATGACTTTGTAGATATTTTAAAACCAATATGGGATATTTATCTCCAAATTTATCAGATGTTGTTCAGGACCAAATATGGTACAAAAGTAACCATAAAGGATGAACCTGTTTCAAAAAATCATATCAAGCCATATTCTCCCAGTCTTATTAATATGAATTGTACCTTTCAAGACCCTAAGGAAGATAGTTTTATTCATGAGGCTACCACATCTCTAGAATAAATTCCAAATTTTCTACTTGATGAATGGGGAAATACTTTTTGATTTGGCCCATATAATGATGTGGAAGAAATAGGGTTCCAAGTACCTACTACATTCATGAATAATACTATTTCATTTCCAATATTATTAAGCCTCAAAAAGATGTTGAGGGTATGTGGAAGATGTACTTTGATGGTTCAAGGAGCAAGGATGGTATTGGTGCAAGTGTAATGTTAGTTTCTTCCAACAATGAAAAATATTACTTTTATTGTAATTGTTAGTTCTCTTGTACTAGCAATGTAGCCAAGTATGAGACCTTAATTTAGGGCCTTCAAATAGCACAAAAGACTAAATTCAAATTGTTGCAAGTATTTGGAGATAGTGAGTTGATTGTGAATCAAAGTAGAGCTCAAAGTGTAGTGAAGAACAATATTCTTGAGTCCTATGAACATATGGTATGGGAATTTATTAAAGACTTTAAGGATTTGGAATTTATGTTTTTCGTAGAGGAAAAAACAAAGATGTTGATAGGCTTGCATCAGTTGAAGCATGATTTGACAAATAATAGACATCATGAAAGCCCAAGGACAATATGTGAAGCTTGTGGTAAGGCCTATTGTTCTAGATAACCAAGTAAGTTAGTCATTATTTGAAATAATCATAAAATTATTCTTTTTTGCAAGAAGAGGCAAAATTTTCTACTATAAATCAGTCTAGGTTGTAAGAAACATACAGTGACCGGATCATACATCTAAGTACTAATAAATTTCCAAAGGTTTGATCACTCTAGAAATAATTTTTAACTTTGATGATTAGATGAAAGATAATAACATGAACTTGGTTTCAAAGGAAGAGGAACTCTATGCATGCCAATTTAACATGAATACCCACACAAGCTAACCAATAAAACACAAATTGAATTTGGTTCAAACACAATGAGTATGTCCTTTATGATAAATAAAAAAGTAAGTACAAACATTGAGTTCATAGGGGTGTAATAACTAACTCTTTCTAGCAACCATGGCTCAACCTCTTTTCAAACAACTATCCTAACCTAAACAAGAACAACGATAAAAAACACATTAAGGAAAAGGAAAACACATTATTGAAATATTAATAAAAAATGATAATTACTATCTACCTACGTATGGAAAAAAGGGAACAAATTGGCCATACAAAGCCATTAATAGGTTGGAAAAAATAACCACCCCTCCATTTGAGTTGAGACTCCAATGGTAGATTGCATCCTAAATTTTTTTACAAAGTTTTCACAAAGATCCATGGTTTATAAAGGTATGAATAATTGTGTAAGGAAAAATCAAGCATGGACTCATCATTATCCTGCAACTCAAAATGGCATTCTTTCTCATTAAAACTTATCTCCATGTGACAAATATACTCTATTCCTTTTGAAGGTACCCTTTAAGGTCATCTTGTTGTATCATATCATCAATAATGGTGACTATCTCATATTTTATTTGATCCTTTTCACTAATCACCTCAACATAATCAACCTTAAACTCAAATGGCACTCTATCGTCCAAAAGAGTTTGGAGTTGTTAAAGAAATATTTTATTATTTGTAGTTGGATCTCTAATTCTCTAATTGTTAAGGCTATGAACTTCATTTTTGTAACAATTAATCAATTTTTGCATCCTTTATGAACACTACACCACTATAAAAATAAAAATATTGTAGAAAAACATCAATCTTTGGAAGTAAACCTATATATCATCCCAAGATAATGATTGTGTGATTTGAGAAACTAGACCTCTTTAGTTTCATCATGAAAAATTTCTTTAAAGAATTCATCTATTAAAGGGAGAAAATAATTAGAGTTGTCAACTTTAATTTTGCAACTAATATCTACTGTCACAAGGGTTGAAGTGCACCTATGATTTTTCTACATCACTTCTTCTTTGGGTAAAAGTTCATTGACCATAAAGATTTTTTCAATTATTAATTCTTCATAGATCAACATGGGAGATGTTGAAAATGAGGATGAGTCAAGAATCAAAAGAAAATTCACTACATCTCTTAATAAAATAAGTTGCAAGAAAATATTGAGCTCAAACAATGAATTATCCATAAATATTTCTAACCCAATGTGTGATTTATATAACAAATCATATCCAAGAATAGTATCTTGTTCTTCATATAATTGTGATCTTTTTTCTATCTTTTCATGTGTAGGATCTTCAAATAATCCTTCAAATACAATTTTTTTTTTATTTGGCATGACTTCATTTGTGGTGTATTCACTTTCCTCCTTATTTGTAGAATAATTGGATCATCACTATGCTCTAAATACATTTAAAAGGAACTCCTATTGAGAAAATATGATATGTAGTTACTTCTAGATCCAACAAAGAAGGTTGTTCCTCTTCATAATGTGAATTAAGTTGTACATGTGCAATAGATGAAAAATATCCCATTGTATTTATATTTTGAAGAAGAGGCAAAGACGAGTTCTTCAAAACAAGACACCATTAGTTCATCCTTTCGTAGATGCTTTTAATGTACTTTACTCTTTTTAGATCCTTGCCCTTTCTCAACTATTTGACTCCATAAAAACATGTAGTCATTGAATAAGTTTAAGTTTTTTAGTATGAACATGTCTAAAATTTGAAATTATCTTATCAAAGAGTTGCAATCAATATCATCTTTAATATGTAGGGTTACCCAAAAAAAAGATAATTTGACTTGGCAAAAGCCATGAGCTACATAATGTGAAGCATCTCAATACAACTCCTAACACCATAATCTCCTATTCCAAGGAAGGAACATAATTTATTCAAGTTGACTTTAGGAGGTACCTTCCAAGGCAAGCCTATCAAGTGGAGGAGGTAATCTTAATCAATCATTTATACTAGAAGTACCAACATTTCTTTAAGGATGCCCTTGGTATTATTGAGCTAGACCATTATATTGAAACTATATTTTTAGGCTAGTCAAGAAATTCATCACTCTTTGTAAGTGAGGATCAATAGAACTTGGAATCATTGGCCTTATCAAGTATTTTTCCTTTACAAATGGAAATTATATTGTCTTCTATAATAATTTCTTGTTATTGTGCTTCTTCTAGCTCATCAATATGGTTGGATTTAATTATGAATGTGACTTCTAATGGAAATCCATTAATAAAACAACTTCGAAGGATTTTTGGAGATGTCTTCAAGTAGAGTTTATTATTCTATTAAGGTGGTTGAATAACATGAAAAATTATCACATTATATTGTTGCATCCTTCTTCACATTTGACAACCAAGAAAATATATTATGATTGACTTTGGCTAGTTTGAATCATGCCAAGATTTTTTTCCACATGAACTCCTAGATTTGGTGATTGATCTTGTAGAAAGATGGTGGAACCATTTGGGTACCTCCTCCATCCAAGGTATCAAAAAAATTCACACATGACATATTCATAGTCCAAGTTACCAAACAATTGTATGATATGATAAAGACAACATTGTGTTTATCAAGGTGTTGTGTGCCATTACCATGGAATTGCAATTTTTTTACTTGAGCCATGTTGAAACTTTTATGATTTTCAAGTGTAAAATGATTAATATTATCTTACCATGGAAATGGAAATGGAGGTAGCCCATTATGATTATTATGAGTGTTATCACCCATTATTGGGATGGGATATTTATCCTTGAAATTAAATATATGTTATAAGCTCATGAACCATTGGTGAAGGTGAGCCTACACTTGAATATGCTTGATTAAATGTTTGGAAGATAGGATTAGGAAGTCTAACCTTCCTTTCCGATCTAATGTAGACCTTATTATCCATGATGAAAAGACTTTAGTTAGATGCAAATAAATTGATTTCTTGATACAAGCTTAGCTTGTTGTCTCTTATTTCCCAATAGAGTCACCAAAAACTATTAGCATTTTAATTTGTCTTTTGCAAGATAACATAAAAATGAAATAGTGTGTGAGGTAAAACCTCTTTCCAAAATCAGGGGGAAAGCTCCTTAAGACCTAGGTAAACCTAAAACAAACTAAATTGACCCTAAAATAAGATTAAATAAACAAGATATATAGATATGTACATAATACAATATTTATCAAGGAGGTTTGCATAACGGAAATAACTATCTACCTATATTTTTCCTCAAATACATGCACTAAATTATCAATAGTCATGCCTTGCAAACAAAAGTTTAGATATTGAAGAAAAGAAACTACTAATCTAAACACATAAACAACACTTTCTAGCTAGCTAAAATCGATCCTAGTTCTATTAGTGCAAACAATGATTGAAGGAATGCATCACATTATTTTAAGAAATAAATAAGTTGCATTCAAGCCACAACCCAAGTAAATAGATATTATCAATGCAAAACTTGACTCAATCCAATCTACTTTCAATTTACTTGATGAAATTAAAAATAAGTATTCAATCTTAACTTCAACTTGAACAACAATTTGTGTGGCATCAACTCTGATTAATAATATCTGGTGCCTAGTACACTTAATTATAGGTTATAATGAATATGCTTTTAGGGATTTAAGAATAATAATGAAATGCCCCCAAAATAAATTGAAAAATTCTGTCCAAAGCTATAGGAAAAGCATAAAGAAAGGAATTTAAAAAAAATCTATTCTAAAACAACTAATAAAATAATGCAACCTAAAAATAGGTTCTTAGCTTCGCCCTTAAATAGAACACTAGATACAACCATTATGTAAAATAATAAGTTACACATAAGCATCCTTGATTTTTAAACACTTTGCACATTAAAAATTGATGAAAATCATAACAAACTCTGAATCCTAATGAGTTTGATATTTTATGGTTTGGATATGAAAAATCCTTCATTATGTAGATCTTTTCACCAAACCCCTACATGATACAACCTTGGATACTCTAAATATTTTTTAAGGTTTGAGAGAAAACTATCTTATGTGTTTTGATAGATTAATTTATCTCTCTAAAGATGCTAATATGATTGTCATATATCATTGCAATGTCAAAAATTTCATACCCTTACAATTTCATATTATATCTTGTGCTCACTTTAGTGTCTATATATGAATTTTCCTAAATTCAAGGTGTTAGCACTTTGGTATCATACCTCTCATACTTTTGTAATGATCTTGGCTCTTTGCACTGTTCCTTAATCCAATTCTCTTGGATGGGAGCACATTGCAGAGACATTTGAGAAACATGCTAGTGTCCTATAAAATCACGATTCTAATGACTCATTTGATTGTTACTTTCTCCTAGTCATCACTAAAAATTGGAAGGTAATGGCTTTGTGGGCTACTAAGAAGTTATCTAGCCATTTGTTTCCAATTTGGAAAAAGAGGCTCATTCTAGAACCCTAAGAAGATTTTTTTGAAAAAAGCTTTATCTCTCTCAAGAAAAAACAAACAATCTCCATGGTTATTCTATGAAGCTTTTATCAGTCCATTGTGCATGTAAACATTATTTTTCATTAAAAAGTGACATTCATGGAGTTGTGACAACAATTTGCAGTAATTGATAGTGTCCTTGATAACATCAAGATTTTGAGGTGAAATTATTCTTGTTTTATTTTTCCTCTCCTCTTTCTCACTTTTATCATCCAGGTTTTTGATTCCTAAGTGTTAACAATGCTTGCATTTAGGACTATCTTCCTTTTAGATACTACCATTGTGGTTTATCATTCTATTTTATATTGTATATATTATTTTTATTTAAAAGTTTATAAAAGTAGTTGTCCATGAAGGTCAAAAGATCGATATGGGATTTGACTAAGGCAAACCCCTAAAATAGCCACAACAAATATTTTTCTTTATTTTATTTGCTACAGGTTTTTGAGAGAAAAATGAACAATCTCATTGTTAGAATCATTCAATGACATCTTTCAAAAACCCTCCATTTAATCTCAATTTTGTTTCCTTTTCATCCTTTGAGCACACTAGTGATTTTAGTAGAGGTAACTATGTTATTTCTATTATTTTGGTACTTTCAAAATATTTCTTGATTTTTGTGCATGTAGGGTATTTTTTGGGATTGTACCATGCTTTTAGTTTTCTAGTTCATATAACACTATGTCACATCATGCAAAAATCTTGACACTACATTGGAGCCCCAGATAGAAACTTCTAGATTTTCATCCCTAGTTCTCTACTTTTCATATTTATCATTTTTGTAATCAAGAAGTTATTTTCATTTCTCTTTTTCGAGAAGTTTTCACTGGCTTGTCTCTTTTTAGTATCTTAGTTTGATTTTACCACGTTTTATTCCTATTTAAAATTATACTTTTAAAAAGGATTATCAACATAAATCTGAACAATAAATTTAGTTAAACATAACCTTGTTGATCAATCCTAATGTAAAAGATTGAAATTTCTCTAAAAGGAAATTGATTTTCTTTTTCGAGAGTCAAATTTTATCTACTACAATCATTGATATCTTAATTGAAATGAAAACATGTCATAAAAGCCCAAGAAGAAAAAATAATAATGGTATATTTAATGATGAAGGTCCTCAAACCCTAAAAATTTAGTATTATATACTTGAATAAGAAAAAAATTGAGGGTTTGGATACAAGAGTTGATAATTAACCTTGAAAACCCCAAACACTGCTTGCATAGATCTATTTTTAATGAAAATCCCTCTAGAAAATAACTAAGATCTTTGCTAAAGGTTAATTTAAATGCTCAAAAATGTTGATTTACCACTACATTGCCAATTTTTTACTTATGATTGAATGCTCGTATTGGTATAATTATTGTGATAGACTTTCAATGTCTAATAAATATTTTATGATTTGAGTAAAAATTTTGTGCAATTTTGTCAAACCTACTCATTTGGAGGAACTTTTATATGGTGTTGCTATTTGCCAAAATATTGGGTCGACCATTTCAATGGTCAAAGCAAGTGTAAAGTGTGCCGATATCTATATATGTTTTATATAGGTTTACCATATTTTTACTCTCTAAAACATGGTTATCTCAATATTTTAATAAGTTTGCCACTTTTCATTACTTGTTGATAGAATTTTAGGTAAAAGAATGTCAATAATGTTGCCACTTTCTATCCCATTAAGATTTTTTTAATGTTTTTTCCAACAAGAAAGTGTAGTTATCTCAATTATGGAGAGTGCTTCTAATAAGTTTGATACTTTTCCTTACTTGCTAAAATAATTTTAGATAGATAATGTCAATAATTTTTCCACTTTTAGTAATCCCAAATGAAAAAGTTTGATTGTTTTGCCAATGTAAAAGTGTGCCACTTCCACTTAGTGCCAACTTCTAAGTCTTTGGTGGAGTTCACCTACACATAAAATGACTTTTTAAGTTTTCTAGGTAGAAAAGTTTGGTGGTTGGACCATTAGAAAAGTGTAACTAGGTATTAAGGGTAGAGCTTTTGTTTGACTTTCCCAACTTTTCCTCTTAACATAGGGAAAATTTCATATGATTTATGCTAATCTTTGTAACTTTGAGCAAAATTTTTGGTTGTCATTGACATGTTTTTAATGCAAGGAAAAACCTTCATTCATTATTACCACCTTAAACATGCTACATGGAGATTTGGGGGACTTAAACCATCTTCATATTGTTCAATTTCTATACATTTGCACCACTTGTTCAACAAGGTTGGGTGAAATTTCTAAGTGGCCTAGCCACTAGTATTTAGCGCACCTAACTTAGACTTATCAACCTCATTGATGTACACAACCCTTTTCATATTCCTTTGGCTAAAATCTTGCTCATCCATGCCAGGACGAAGCTTTGAGGTGGATCAACCACTCTAATATTGTTCCTTGAACTCTAAGGTAGAAAAAATAATTCATGACATCACTTTGTAAGACCCTAGGCATAAATTTAAGCTATGTTTGCCACTTTCATGAGTTGATCCGCTCTTGTTATTTCCCCACGATTTCCTTTAAGTAGTGTTGATGTTGCCTTTAGAGCTTCTAATTTCCATCATTATTTCATTTCAAAATGATTATATCTAATGAACTTGCAACAATTATTAGTTCAAAGAGTAAAATTTTAACATGAATGATCTTGTAGACTAATTAGAAAAACACAAATTATATTTGGTTCAAACACAATGAATATATCCATGATGACAAATGAAAATAAATAAATAAATATTGAGTTTCATATAAATACAAAATGACCCATAATTAACTTTGATATTACAAATTTAAAAATCAAAATATACTCAAATTTTTATCTATAACAATAAATTAAGATAAATTAAAACAAAACCACACATCAAAATCAAACCCTTCAAATATGATTTAATTATTATTTTTTAATATACTTCATTAAAATATTAAAACAAATATATTAAAATAAATCTAAATTAAAAATGCCAAATATAAACTTTTAGCTTTACAAAATTAATACGAAGGTTAATTTTGTTCCAAAAATAAAGGTAGGTTCCTAGTTCATTTCGTGCAAAGTGCAATGTGCTCTAAATGTAAAAAGATTTAGGACCTACTTTTTGGACGTCTATTTTCACAAGGTCGCATGTAAAACCAATGGCTAGTTTTCACATTCTCTTTTTCTGTCAATTCGGTTAAAAAGAAAAAGAAATTCCCCACCTTGCGAAGCCAAATATGCCAAACGTCCCTCAAACGAGTTGATGGCCAGCCTGTGGCGGATATTCGCTTACGACGAGGAACTCTCTCCACAGCCTTTATTTTCTATGCATAGATTAAAGTATTGGCTTTAATATGTAACAAAACAAAATAAATATTCACTTGAGAAGAGCATCTTAACAATTATTATATAAACTCATTATAGTGAATTTTATAAAATTTATGCATGTTAAAAATAAATATTTTTAAATCGCCCTTAACAAGAAGGTGGGGATTAAAGATAGGAAATTTTAATTGTCTATGATGTTAGTTTGTAAATTTTTTAGAATAGATTATGGAGATATTTTTTCATTGATGTTTTAGATTATATTTTATAATCTTTTATCAAGATAAATAAGTAAGAAAAAATAATTGAGAGATGAATAGTAAACTAGATAGTTAAATAGAGGAGGCGAAAGGGGTGACCCGAGAATCAAGACGATTAGTTGGGAAGGTTAGACTAAAATAGCTAAATAGATGAGGGAAAAGGTGACTCAAGAAACAAGACAATTAAATGGGAAGGTCTAGTTTTAATAGATGAGAGGAAAGGGCAACTCGAGAACCAAGAAAAGTAATTGGGAAGGTCTAGTTTAAATAAATGAGGTGAATAGGTGACTCGAGAACCAAGACAAGTAATTGTCTTGGTTCTCGAGTCACCCCTCCCCCTCATTTATTTAGCTATCTGTGTACTACTGACCTCTCAATTCTCTTCTCTTGCTTACTCATCGTAATTATGGATCATGTAGTGTGATTTGAAATAGTAATGAAGAAAAATGATTACATAGTCTAATTCAAAAATTTGCAAGTTAAGAAGGTGGGGGCATTGATGAAAGAGGATGAACTAACATAGGAAAACAAATAGGGATAAGGGTTATTTGTTTATTTCTTCGAGTGTTATTCATATGAGCTACCTCATAATAATCAATAGTTAGATGTTGACATTTGATAAATCATTTAATATGAGTGAAATAGTCAAAAATTTGAGGGTTGTTTGGAGCACCCTAATCATAAAGAAAGGACAACGAAGCTAAGGTACATTGCGGATCCCACACACTACAATAGTCTTTTTCAAAATTTGATTTCAATATTTATTAACAATTATCACATTAATATCATTCTCAACCAAAATGCTACAAGAGTTTTGAAGAGAATCATCTAATATCTCATCCAATAAATCAAAATTGTCTTGAAATAAGACCTGATTGAAACCAATAAATAATCAAAAGAAAAAAATAGACATTTAAAAAATATAAAATTAAAATAAATCATTTTTCCAATCTTCAATAGCAACAAATTACTAAAATAATTCTAACATATTTATCATCTCAATTCTACCTCCGCCCCCACACAATATACATAATTGCACGGTTTAAGACATCACAAGATACTCGTGTGAAAGATTATGTTCCGCACAAGCAAACTTCCCCCACCGTCAAGATATCGTCAAGATTTTATACCCACGCGTTTCTTAAATTGAGATTAATATTCAAACCAGTGTCGGAATTAGGGCTTGTCCTGCCATTGAAACAAATTAATTTTTAACGCCTGGAGCGTCTACGCCGTTTCAACCGGGCCTTTAAAAAAGACTCATTTTGTGGACTACTATCGGCGGTCGCCTAACCTCAGAATTAAATTTGAGTCTACAGTTAATATAATAACTAATGGCATTGGCATAAATTCCGCAATTTTTTCCCACCCACCTGGTCGGCAGATACATGGCGTACAACTGGGCA
The DNA here is from genome assembly GCA_007115665.2 of Sequoiadendron giganteum. Taxonomy (NCBI): domain Eukaryota; kingdom Viridiplantae; phylum Streptophyta; class Pinopsida; order Cupressales; family Cupressaceae; genus Sequoiadendron; species Sequoiadendron giganteum. Next base: position 294,346,272 of record CM021107.1, read on the forward strand.
CTTGACTTACCCACAGTTTACTAACCCAGATTACCGCACGGCTGGCGCGGAGCTGTCTGCGTCCGATTATGGTATACCCTTCACTTCCCACCATACTTTTCTCACTCGGTAGACACCACCATTTTCTTCCTACGCACTACATTAATAAGAAAATAATAGTAGTTGATACGTCAGCTTCCCCACCAAATTACAGTACATAGTGAGCCTTAAAGTTCAATCCAAGGAGACCTCAAGGCTGCCTCCTTTACTTTCTCTTGTTATTACAGAAGCCTATAGTTTAGCCCAGACAATCTTCGCTTCCAATGACTGTCTGAAAAAGCCCGTATTTTTCTCAGGTAGAGGGAGAATCAAACTGAGAAAACCCAAATAAAAAGACCCACATTTGCTTCGTGCTTGTTTGTTCAGTATGTCTGCCTATGGACGAGATCCATGGGGAGGCCCCTTGGAGATCAATCTGGACTCTGCCACAGATGATGACAGGAGCAGAAACCTGCAGGATTTCGACAGAGCAGCCTTGTCCAGGCAGCTGGACGAGACTCAACAGAGCTGGCTGTTGGGCCCTGGTGAACAGAAAAAGAAGAAGTATGTAGATCTGGGTTGCATTGTTTGCAGCAGAACTGTCTTCAAGTGGATTGTTATATCTTGCTTAGTCTCTGGTTTTATAGCTGGGTTGGTGACCCTCATTGTTAAGACAGTCCCCAGGCACCACCATTCCCCTCCGCCACCTGATAATTACACGCAGGCTCTTCGCAAGGCTCTCATGTTCTTCAATGCTCAGAGATGTAAGTTCAAAACCCAAGTTTCTGGATTAAAAACTGTTCATTCATTACCTTAGACATCAATTTTTTGCACATTAGAGCACTGGGCATATGCATTGATTATGCAAGGTCTCATGTTCTGAGTTTTGTTTATCTAAGTTTTAACATGTTTTTCATTACCAGGTAGCTGTTTGTGTCTCTCAAATGATCTGTAAATGCCACTTTTCAATTATCTCCACTAGTCCAATTTTTTCATGGCTTACCTTACACCCATACGCATCAGATCATTGAGTGTATGAGTTGGTTATGGAATATCTTATGATTTATCTTTTGGTTTGTCTAATTTTTATTTTAATCTTTTGTTTCATGCCCATGTGAGTGGGTGTTTTACAAATCGCTCGTGACTGCCACATTCCGTTCGTCTTAAAGGTCTGATTTGTACAAGGTTTTTGGCCTACACTCCTGTGTGTTTATGTAATGAATCACCTAGTATGTGCATTGGCTACAGAAGATCTCAGATCTTGTTTTCTATCTTCTGTGTGGCTAATAATTCACCTTTTTTTTGGGTACCCATGTAAGTGGGGTCTGGAGCAAGTAACCTGTGGATGCCGCTTTTCACTGGCGGATGAGAAAAATCCGCCATTTGAAAATATTACAACCATATGATTTTTTTACCAAGACTCTGCATCCATTAACGAATTCATGTTTCCTCTTCTATTTTTTTCATAAATTACATTTGTTTTCATGCTCATGGAGGTGGATGTTTCTCAAATGGCCTGTTAAGGTTACTTGATTAGAAAAATCCCTATATCACCCTACCAGGTTAACGATCTCATAAATTTGGCCTTCTTTTGGAGGAAGTCCTCATAATGCTTAAGATTAAAGCTGTTAGAGGACATGTAAGTCTAGAGTCCAGAACTCCGTATCAGTAAACTTTTATATGCAGAGAGTAGTCTTCAAAATCCAATATTTACATTGTCAACCTAACACCCCTATCTACCCATCTACATATTTATATAACCTATAGCCAAGTATAGGGATTTGACTACTTAATATCTCTTGTTCTATTTCGTGTTATCTGACGGTTTACATTTTTTTTCATGCCAATATAGGTGGGTGTTTATCAATTTGTTTGTGAAGGCATCTTTTGACTTAACAAAAATGCTCCTAACAGCTTGCCAGGTTACTGTTCTTCTAAAATTTGGCTTTGCGTTCAGACCATTTTGGTAGATTATGTTAAGCTAGATCTTGCTAGTACCACTCAATTGGCTAACAAAACGAAACCACAGCTGTGATCGCCCTGTTTAATTAACATTTAAAAAAGCATGTATTAATTTGTTGTAAAATTATATGCTTGTGCTGATAATTGAGCTATTAATGAAATATATTGTTTGGAGAAGTCATACTGAACACTGGACTATGAACGTATTTTTTTAATTTAGATCAGAGTAAGCGAAATCAGTGCAACAGATACAACTAACTGGTATGTGAGGTCTCATATTGCTAACTGCTAGCGAATCTTGGTGACAGACAAATTTTCCACATCAGAGTAGATGTGTATTCACATACCACCGTAAGTGGCAGGTCTCTGCAACATAGGCCAATCTTCAATGCCCATGTAGGTAAGTACTTTCTTTAATTGGCTGTAAAGGCTGCTTTTCACCAGATAATGAGAAAGTAATCCAAAGTAGCCTCTGGGTTACTGATCTGGTAAGTGGGTTTTCATTTGGAGGTGCCCGTGATAATGTACTTGCTACTGGATGGTGAGTCGTGAATCACCTTTATAGATCATGTTAAGCGAGATCTCTAGAGTAGTGTTCCATAACACTCTCAGAAGAGATCTCACTATTGGGTTAAAATCTATAGGATGGTGTAGATTTGCCAGTACTAGAGCCATTTATCACTGTCTGAGTAGTCCTGCTAAGAATCGGATTGTAGAAAACAAAATCTTCTAGGTAGACCATAATGAGTCGCATATCTGCAATCATTTTTTCATATGTTGATACAAGTAATGGTCGCAAAATTTCACAATGTGCTTCAAGCAATCACCGACTTATTTTAGCATATCAAATTTGCTACTTGCTATGTTACTATTAAAATTAATTATTAAATGGTCTTCTCCACAAACATGCTCTTAGACATAAATGGGTGGATCCCACAACCACTGTGATGCTTGGGAAAATTCTCCAGAACAATGCACTACATGACTAACATGGATTACTATTTTTCGGATATTTATTTTAACTGAAACCCTCGATCGCTATGTGAATTAGCCTTTTGGTGCAGTAATAGATCAATTTACAAAAAGTGTTCACTTTTAAGTTTTAATCAAGCTGAGATGATAGATATCTACATTGAGTGCTTGAATACTTTGCAAGTGATTTGCCCAGCATTGATTCAAATGTTAAGATAGTATCTGTAAATGCGAACCAGCTGCTTGGTCTGCTTTACTAATGCTGAAATGTACTCTAGTTTTAGTTTTTTGGAAATATTATCCTGACAATGTATCTTTATTGTTTGTTAATCATTATTCATTCCGAGTTTGCTCATTTTTCCTTTGAGTTTAGAAATTCACGTATAGTCTCAGAAGCCTAAAGAATGTAAGTGAACTCAAACTGAGTCATTGTTTTGCCTTTGATTCTCTCATAAATAAACCATGTTTAATGGGTATAAGCCTAAAGACTACAAGTGAACTCAAAACTGAGCCATTGTTTTGCTTTGTTTTCCTCAGAAGTAAAATTATTTATAAGCTATGCATTGATTACTTTGTGTCCTGAATGGCAGCCGGGCATCTTCCCAAGCACAATAATGTATCTTGGCGAGGTAATTCTTGCTTGCGCGATGGTCTGTCTGATCCAGGAGTCAGCAAAGTAAATTTGGTTGGTGGATTCTATGATGCGGGAGATGCTATCAAGTTCAATTTTCCTGGTGCATTTGCTATGACTATGCTTAGTTGGAGTGTTATCGAGTACAGTGCAAAGTACGAAGCTTCAGGAGATCTCACCCATGTTAAAGAGATCATTAAATGGGGAGCGGATTACCTTCTCAGGACATTCAATTCATCTTCTGATGATATAACCGTGATCTATTGTCAGGTACTTCACAAGGCTGAATTCTTTTGCCATCATCAGTGCCACGAGGGTTTGTTGCCTGGTTTTTAATATTTTTTAAGCAGATGTTGCACCTTACTATTGAATTTTATCTACATTTTGGGCTATGAAAGACTGAATAGAACCAAAGAATTGAATGAAACTAAATTATATCCAGTTCAAAAGTAAGTGAAATTGTACACATTCTATTTCTCAGCTTGATCAACCCTGGAAAATCCTGTAAACGAGCTGTATCCTATTCTTTTGGGGTTTTGTTTGAGATGCCAATTATTTTCTAGCATGTAGGGAAAGTAATTGGTGTGTGTTAAGATCTTATTCTGCATTTGTCATGTTGGTTATGTTTTAAGAAAAAAAGTAACTGTCTGGTAGCAAAGCAATTCTATTATTTTGCAAGGAAAGCATTACCATTGGTTTTGCAAGTTAAAACCACAAAAACGGTCACCATCTTTTCTAATGTGATCTAGTGGGAAGGAATTGTGAAGTCTTTGATTAATAGTTTCTTTCTTTCAGAACACAAATAAAAATACTAGTAATGAGAATTCTTGCATGTTGCACAACCACTTTTATTGTTTCAACCACTTTTATTGTTTCAATGTGGATTGACAGTGTTTTATGGATTTGTGCCTATCTGTCTGCACATGTTTATTTCTAATATTTTTCTATAAAATAAACTAAAATATTGCTTACAAACCCACAGGTTGGAAAGGGAGATACCTCGAGTGGGCCGAGCAATCCAAATGATCATTATTGCTGGATGAGACCTGAAGACATTGACTATCAACGTCCTGTAACCTCATGCTCCTCTGGTTCAGACTTGGGTGCAGAGATGGCAGCTGCCTTGGCAGCAGCATCAATTGTTTTCAAGGATAACAAGCTCTACTCACAGAAGCTTGTGAAGGGTGCAAAGACACTTTTCAAGTTCTCAAGAACCCAGAGAGGTCGATATAGTGCTAGTGGCAGTGATGCTGCCATCTTCTACAATTCCACTGGATACTATGATGAATATGTCTGGGGGGGTGCATGGCTGTATTATGCCACAGGAAATTCTTCATACCTTCAGCTGGCCACAACCCCAGGAATTGCCAAGCGGGCTGGAGCATTCCGTGGGGGGCAGGACTATGGTGTCTTCAGCTGGGACAACAAACTGGCTGGTGCACAAGTAAATGATATATTACTCTAAACACAATCAGGGCTTACTGTAGTTAACTGGTGAATACAGTATTACTATTCATTAAGTCTCTAACTGTGTCTATGTTGGGTCACCTGCATGGGTTGTTTATACAGGTCCTCTTGAGCAGACTTAGACTGTTCTTAAGCCCAGGATACCCATATGAGGAAATTTTGAAGAGTTACCACAACCAGACAAGTATTGTAATGTGCTCATACCTCCCGGTCTTCCGTTCCTTCAATAGAACAAGAGGTGAAGTTCTTGGAAATTTTGTTCCTTTTTACAATTTTTGGGATGTGCTTCAATTAATTTTAAATCTTGACAAACCTGAAATTGGCCTTTGCAGGAGGTTTGATTCAGCTGAACCATGGAAGGCCTCAACCTTTGCAGTATGTAGTAAATGCAGCTTTCCTTGCATCAATTTATGCAGATTATCTAAAGGCTGCAGATATTCCTGGCTGGTATTGTGGTCCAAACTTCTTCTCTGTGGAAGTCTTGCGCAACTTTGCAAGAACTCAGGTATTATTTTATAAAATATTCTTTATTAATGCTCAGAAGTTTTTGTATCTGTTATATTTGTATGCTCAGGAGGAGGAACTTATTGATCTCTTATGCTTAAATTTCTGGCAGTTAAACTATATACTGGGCAAAAATCCAATGAAGATGAGCTATATTGTGGGATATGGTAAGCATTACCCTAAGCATGTTCACCACAGGGGGGCATCCATCCCAAAGAACAAGATCAAATACTCTTGCAAGGGAGGGTGGAAATGGAGAGACAGTCCGAGACCCAATCCAAATGTTCTTGTAGGAGCAATGGTTGCTGGCCCTGATAAATTTGACAGGTTCCATGATGTCCGCACTAATTACAATTACACAGAGCCAACACTTGCAGGAAATGCTGGGCTGGTTGCAGCTTTGGTTTCAGTAGCAGGGGGGAACAATCTCGGAATAGACAAAAATACAATGTTCTCTGCAGTTCCCCCCATGTTCCCAACTCCACCTCCACCTCCAGCCCCTTGGAAGCCATGATAGAGATGGTATTAATATGCTTTGTGTAGTGGTATGTAAGGGTGTATGAATGTCTCGTTGGGAAAGCACGGATATTAATCTTTTTAGCATTGCCATGCTATGTGTAAACAAACCTAAAGGTTCCGCACTTGAAATACATCATTGCATTCAATTACCAGGCTCGACAAGTGGGGGAATCCAGCTACATAAGCACATAAACTATGTACTCTGATCATGTTGTGGAGAATATCTTGCGGAATAAATTTGAATGTGAATCAATCTCAAGCTAGGCAAAAGTAGGAATGAGAACTGAGAAAATTTGTCTTTATCCTGGTTGTTGTTCATACTAGGCAAGCCGCCTAATTGGTCTACTTTATCCCTATTAGATAGATATGTCCTAGACTAAATAAGTTGATTTTGTGTCTGAACTTTCAAATTTGCAAAGCCATTTGGGCTTCTAGAAGTTGTATAATTACTGTTTATATAAAAAATTCTTTTAATCTTTTAATACAATGCAGCTTAAGATTTGGTTCAACAATTTATTTTGCATGCGATCTTCTAAAATCAGGTAGCTCAATTTTTCACTTTTTTTCATTATGGCGCTTAATAGCCCGACAATCTGCAGGCTCCTAAATTTGATCAATTAGTAATTGCATTATTTTGGATTTTTAAATCATTGTCTTTTAACCCCACAGCATGAGAACAGTAATACCAGCTAAAATCTCCCGTCTTCATCAGGAATGCCCCTATAACCAAGAAGCAACTTTTATTCTTGTTCCCCGAATTGATTTAGCTATTCTTACAGTTCTATATTTAAACAAAGGACACACCATTGCTGTGAGCTTCTTAACACCTTAAAGGGATACCAAAAAGAAACAATGGTCATTGTTTATTATAAGCAGTAGATTTTCACAGTAAGTCTTAGCGAGAATATATAGTTTTTGGAGGAGGCTGTGTATTGTCTTTTGAGTCAACATCAGGAGAATAAAGGAAGAGGCAGCAAAATGTATAGTGATTCAAAAATCGTTACAGTTACCTCCAAAAGCTCTACAGTCTCAATAGTCATCGTCTTTATGGTTGTGACAATATACAGTTGTAAACTATTAAACATAGGATGACGGGTAATTTTTTTTGCTAAACCAGAATTTGGAGTTTCACAAAATGGAAGTTACCTGCCAAATACCAAAAAAATCTAATTCTTACCATCTTAACTACAAAACACAAGCATTTATAGAAGTAATGCATGGACAAGCAGGAAAACGACGTGGGTCGTTCTCCTTTCAATCATTTATCCTGTCCATGGTAACTAGGGACCGCTGCTTCATACTGCCAGATATTGTGCATGGAAGCAAGGGAGATGAAGCATGTGTTGGATATTTTCCGAGACCGATGTTCGCCACAATTGACAGGCCGCCATCACTTTTGTTGAGACTAAGGGCAAGATGCTGGAGTATGCTCATGAGTTAGCTAATAATTTAATCAAGCTAAATAAGCCTAATCAAACATTGTTTTACAAAATCAGGGTGTTTTATTGAGGTTCTATTGAGCCTTGTACTCACATCCCATTTCGTTGATGCAAAATGGGAGCCTTTTTTTTTGTCCCTTTTGTTTTGTTTGGGTTTGGATCATTTATTTTATCTTTCTTTTATCTTTTTTGTTGTTTTGTGGTGGTTTCAAGGTTTTTTGCAATGGCATATCATCTTTGTCGAGCTTGATCCTCGACATCTTTTGTTTCGTTGTCTTTTGATTAAGTGTCTTGGCCATCAGGGGGTTCTTCTTCAACATGCTTTGTGTAAGAACTTCAACTCTCGATGTTCGATGGTGGCAATGTCTTGTCGTTTTAGGTATCTTGCTTGTCAAAGCATTTAATTGCTTTAGATGCATTAATGGCAAATAATGCATTGATTAATTTGGGGTTCTATGGGTTAGTTGTGTTGTTTTAGGCATTATTTGTTCATAGTGCTTTTGATGCTTTGCATTTTTTAAAGTCTCCTCTGTAAACAATCCTCTTTGTGCGATTTATGGTGCTTTTGTTCGGCTTGTGGGTGTTTTGATTAGTGTTGGTGTGCTTGACGTGCTTTTGTGGGTGCCTCGTTTCTTTTGTTCCGTTGGTGTGCGTCCTTGTCTTGTGTTCGTTAGCACGATTCGTAGGTAAGTTTTGAAACATTGTTACCTTTTAATGGCTGTTTTAGAGCTTCTTGTGTTCTTGTCGTCTCTTATGCTTGTTTCTCGTGTTTTGGATTCGGCTTGGGGCTTCTATTGTGTTGTTTTTCTTTTATTGTGGTTCTTTTCAACATTTTTCTATTCGTGGATTCAGTTTTTTTTTTCCTTTTTCTTTTTGTTCCTTTGTTGAATCTGGTTTTGCCTCAACGTGTAGATCAAAGTTTGTGATGTCATCACAACTCATCGGGTTTTGGATTGCCCTTTGGCCTTTTTTAAGTAAAAGTTTTAGCAAATCCTTGATCCTCAAGGTTGAGAGAGATCAAATATTGTTTTTGGTTGTGTATGTTGATGACATAATCTTCGGGGGAAACGAAGAAATGTGTAAAAAGTTTACATAGGAGATGCAAAATGAGTTTGAAATGTTAGTCTGGATAGATGAATTTTTTCCTTAAACTACAAATCAATCAATCTGATAAAGGTATATTCATCTCACAATCAAAGTATTTCAAGGAAATGTTAAAAAAGTTTGGAATGGAAGATTCGAAACCAATATGTACTCCCATGGTTATTGGTTGCAAGTTGAGAAAAAATGATGAATCTCCTAAGATAGATAAGAGCAAGTACAAATCCATGATTGGTGGATTGCTATATCTAATTGCTACTAGACTAGATATCATGCATGCAGTATGCCTTGTGGCAAGATTTCAAGAATATCCTAGAGAATCACATGTGGTAGTAGTAAAAAAAATATTTAGATATTTGAAAGGCATTCCGGACTTTGGTCTATGGAATCTTAGGGATACTAATTTCACTTTGAGCACTTACACAGATGCAGATTGGGTAGGTTGTAGAGATGACAAAATAAGTACAAGTGGAGGTGTTTCTTTCTTAGAAGTAGATTGGTTTTTTGGCTGAGTGAGTAAGAAGTAGGATTCAGTGTCATTATCTACTACAAAGACAAAATATATTGCAGTAGCATCTTACTGCACACATATGTTGTGGATGGAGCAGTCATTGAAGGATATTGAATTATCTTATGATGAACCTATTTCTATCTTGTGTGATAATACAAGTTCTATCAATATTTCAAAAAATCCGGTAATGCATTCAAGAACAAATCATATCTCTATCCGGTATCACTTTCTAAAAGAGAAAGTTGTAGAGAATGAAATGAAGTTGGAGAATGTGCCTACAAAGGATAAAATAATAGACATTTTCACAAAGGCTCTTCCAAAAGATAAATTTGAGTATTTCAGGCAAAAGCTAGGGGTTATTTCCCCTCCTTTCAACTAGATGCATAAGTTGATGCATCTGTCTAGGTGAGCAAGTCAAAATTTATTCTGTCTTGGATTGATGAAGGCTACCTCCTAGATGGAGCAGGTAGTGGTGTCTTTGGTTGGTGTAGTTAGGGGGAGCATATCTTGTGCCCCTAAGGGGGAGAGAGCAGTGGAGAGAGAGCTATGGAGAAAAAGTGAGAGAAAGTTGCTTGCAGGTGTTTCCTAAAGTGAAGTATGTAGGTGTTGCCCTTTGCCATTGACATCAAAGGGGGAGAGAAAAGTCTGTAAAACTAAGAAGAGAGTAATGAAGCCTGAAGAAGAAAGGGGAGAAAAGAAGGAAGTTTGAAATGTAAGAAATTTCTTAGTAAGGGGGAGTGCTACTTGATGTAGGGTTACTTTTGTTGTTGATGGTTTTTCAAAGTTAGTGTTGCCATCAATGAAAAAGGGGGAGATTGTTGGAGATCATTGTAATATTGTCATTGATGTCAACATGGAGATTGTTGCACTATGTTGTCATTGATGCCAACCTATGTCAACTTCTAGTGAGGTGTTGAGCAAGTTTTGCAAATGGGGAGATTGTTGCAATCTTTAGTGTGGTGTTGATGAGAAGGTGTTTGTGATGTTGTTGATGCACTTGGTTGACTTGATTTGCAAGTTCTTTTGAGAAAATTTGAATAGAAAGTGTACAAGGTGACAAATTTGTGTTTTGTATTGTGCTTTGCATTTCTTCATAGTTGAAGATGTACTTGTGTAGTTTGGATGAGATGATCAGAAGTGTTATATCTAGAGTTTCAGGTTCTAGATCATGCATTAGTAGAAGATGTGTTTGATAGTGTGTTGCATGTGAAGAAGGTTTTCTGGGAGAAATGGAATTGCTCTGCATTTCTCCGCATTGAGGTTTTTTGTCTTGCAAATTTGAGAATGTCCTAATATTGTTTATATCTACCTTCCCCTCTAGAGTGTTGAGTGTTTAGTTGTTCTACAAGGTTGGTTAGTGAGTTGTATGTCTGTGGCAGTGTGGCTGGTTACACAGGATGATAATATTCTCAGTTGCAGGTGGTTGCAGTAGTGTTGCTGAATATTCTGATGGTCTTGGAATATTCTAGAATGTTGTGTGATGGTGTTTCGTGGTCCGTAGGATGTTTTTGGACCTGGTGAAGAGTGAATTAATTGTTTGGCAGTGTTAATGCAGGTTTGGATGACTTGGCATGTTAACGTTACTTGCGAATGTGCTTCATGGAATGCAGAAGCGTGGTGTAATGTGTTGGTGTAGATTTGCGTCCTAGTTAACCCATGGTGTGGTCTGCTTTCACTTCTTTCCACTGCGGAAGTGTTTGGTGTTGACCTATTTGTTGGTTACAAGTTTGAGGTGCATACATTTCATTGAGGCCAACCTAGAGAAATTGTTTGAGGTCATAGGATATATAAGCAGGGTTAATTCTTAGAGATGTGAAAGATCAAGTGTGGTGTGTTGTGCAGTGTGAAATGATGTGTATGTGATCAAGTGTTGTGATTTGAGTGCGAGCTTAAACATCTAAGGTTACTAGAAGAAGTGAGTAGAAGGTGTCTAAATTTTCAGTGTACCCGAAGTTGTTGGAGGTAGTGAGCTGAAGGTTGTGGATGGTGTAGAGTTGTTGTGGTGGATCTTCTTGTTGCTCTGAGGTAGTAAACCTCCTTGTAACAATCTTCTTCTATTCTCTTCTATTTTGGATAGTGAATCCTTCGGACAGTGAACCATTCTTTTCTTTTAGGCAGTGAGCCCTTCCGACAATGAGCCTATTGTATTCAATGTAGCTATTCATATATATGTGAGTTAATCCTCACCGTGGTTTTTCTTTGATTATGGTTTTCCACATAAATCCGATATTCTATTGTGTATGGTTGTTGACGTGTTGTGTTGATGTTCTCAGTTGTTTACATTCATGTTGATGCATAATAAGGGTTTGGAGATTAATGAAGGTTTAAATTTTTTAATGTACAACTGATTCAACCCCCTCCCTCGTCCCCCTCTCACCCCTCTTAGTTGACTTGTGTGTCTAACAATGAAGTGGAGTGAAGTTTAGTTCACCCACTAGTTTTAGCAATGATCACTAAATTTAGCTTTGGTTTCCAAATATAAGATTTGGGAGAATAAAGATAGAAAATGATATAATTAGTAAATAAATAAAATAAAGATTTTATTTATTTATAGAGGAATGTGCAAGCTAAATAAATTAAATAACCATTTTTAATTTTAGAGGAATAATTATCTAATTAAATAATTAAAAAATATTTAATTATGAGAGATGAGAAGGATGAATGATTAATATTTAATTATGGAGATGGAAGAATAACTAAAAATTAATTAAACAATAAATATTTAATTAAAGTGGATGAGGGAAAATGATCAATTAATTAATTAAAGGTGATGAAGGAAAATGATGAAATAATCAAATAACTAGAATTATTTAATTAATGTGAGAAATGGGTTAGTTTAATCAAATAATTGTAAATTATTTAGTTAATAGTGATGAAAGGGGTGATGAATGACGAGAATGAGAAATAATAAATTGAGAAGAATGTGTTAGAATTTTTTAGGTGTCTACATCAATATATATAATTTTATTGCATTGGTTTGCATGCCACGCCCAATTTATAAAATTAGAGCATTGTATTTTTAGGATACAAAAGATTTAAGATAGGAAAGGAGTGGATCTCCTCACATTTTTGGTATAAAAGGATTGAAGAAACAAACGTGGTGGTAGAGTTTAATCAAGTGATAATTAAGGTCACATTGGATAAATTAATGAATTAATTAATGATTTTTTGAGCTAGGATTGAAATGCTTGAAGGTTTGATCTAGTGAAAAAGGACATGCCACAACTTTGGGAGTTGGATAATATCATGAGTATCTTCATTAAGGAATCTTTAATCCCAAATTCCCATGGCATCATTGGGTGACTATGTTGACACTCCTTGTCTTATATCTAGGACCATCATCCTTCCCTTGTTGTTATGTTTTGGTATCTTAAATTATTTGTGACCGTTTATGCATTTGTGCATTGATTGACATGTGTGCCATGAATTTTCTTACATGTGTTTTATTTGGTATGGGTTACCACACATGATATCATGTGCTTTATTGGTGTGAGTGTTTCTATGCATGCTTTGTATGTGTGCGCCTTAGCCTTGCTAGAGGTGTATCCATGGCTTAGGGGTTTGTAAGGAATCTAAGGTAGCAAAAGAACTTCCTACACTAATCTTGAGAGGAAGGTAATGAAAAACTCTAAAGATCTTTGCAACAGTTATAAAAACTTAAACAAAAATAAAAGTAATATCATGCATACCACACCATAGTGATTTGTGTGGGGAAAAACCTTTCGGAAGAAAAAATCCACACTCTAAAAGCAACCCAATATATTATTTTGAAATCATGAAGATTACGATATACTTGCAAAGAAAGCTTCTCATAGGAGTGTCACCAACTAGAGATCTAGAGGCAACAACACAACTATCAAACTCTCATAATACATAAAAATACTCAACTGTAATACAATACCCTTATAAAATAGGGTTGCCTTCTAAGGCAAGCCAAGCCAACAAAATATCTATTGTTAGATATGAGAACCCATACAAGCCCCCCCCCTTTGCAACCCCACATGCTTAATATATTAACCTATTATAATTGTAAAGTTGAAACACTATTCTTCCTAATAGGGTTTCCTAGAGTGGAATAAACATCTATTATTATTTATGATGGTTATATGGTTGGGAGGTGAGTAACATTCCTCCATTCATCCATTCTAGAAGATCTCTCAAGATCTAGAAGATTTCCTAGTTCAATATTTTTTATTTTTTTTTGTGATTATTGGAGCACCTTGGAGCTAGCTCATTATTAATGTATTGTAATATCTTAGACAAATATTTTAGGGTTTTATTTATTTCTAAAATCTCAAAATTCACTCTTTTTTCTTTGAACAATAATATTATCCCCCAAAATAGCAAATGAAAGAAATATATTGTAGATCTAAGTATTTTTCTCGAATCTAATAAACCCAAATTCTTCACTCCTTGTATTGATATTTATAACTCATATTACTAACCAATTTGATAAAATAGTGAAACGAAGTTGAGTGAGTGAAAACAACTTCCTTTTAGTTGGTATCAGAGCCTGGCTAGTTTTGGTCCCATTGTTGGGAAGAGGTTTTTTTGTTCTAATATTTTTTGAGGGATATTTTTAGAGTATTTTGTGACCTTGTTGCATGAAAAAGATGGAAAGTACATCCAAAAGCATCGAGATGGAGAAATTTAACAGTGGAAATTTTGAGTTATGGAAGCTTAAGATTGAGGATATGCTTGTATATTGAGATCTATGGGCTTCAATATCTATTACTACAACTACTATCATGACCTAAGAAATATGAGATCTAATGGATCATAAAAATGAGGGTTTGATAAGACTCTATTTGGCAGACTCCATTCTAGTAAATGTCCATGAAGAGAAGATTGTAAAAATCCTATGGAAGAAGCTTGGTAAAATTTAATAGGATAAATACCTCGTAAAGAAGATATTCATGAGAAAGAAGTTAAATTACCTAAGGATGGAAGAAGGAGGGTATGTGGTTGATCATTTAAATATATTTAATATGCTTGTTTCCCAGTTGGGTTCTATTACTGTGAAAATGAAGGAGGATCATTGCATGACTTTTCTTTGTTCACTTCCATAATCATGGGATCACCTTGTTAGTACCACTACCACCTTTAAGATGAATTAAGGAGATGCATCATTACTTTTAGAAGAGATGTAGAGAATTTATTTGAAATGGCTAAAGATACCCTTGTTGTTCATGGTAGATCAAAGGAGAAAGGAAAGACGAAGGAAAAGAATCAAGAAATACCTAATTTTGAATCTTGTGGGAGATCTAAGTCTCCTATAAAGTCCAAGGAAAAGTGTTAGAACTATGGAAAATTTGGTCATTTTTGCAAGGAGTGTGAGGAGGATAAAAAAAAGAGCTTCTCCAATTTTGACTCTAATAAATTCTGTTAAGATGATGCAAATGATTTTGTCACAACCTTGGTAATGCATGCATATGAAGATGTGTGGTTGATTGAATCTGACGAATCTCTTCATATGACCTCTCACAAGAGTTTTGTTCTCAAAGTACAAAGAATTTGAAAATGGAAAGATGCACTTGGGTGATGACTCTCATATGAGTATTTTTGGTCGTGGAAGAGTCAAGATTAGATTCCTAGATGGTAGAGTGTAGGGGATCAATGGTGTGTTACATATCCGTAGTTTAAAAAGGAACCTAATTTCTATAAGCAAGTTGAATGATGTGTGTGTACGTTGTTTTATTCAATGGAGGATGTAAGATGACTAGAGGAGCTATGGTCCTTGCTAAGAGTTTTTGGATTGGCACTTTGTTTAAGTTGGATGCATGTACTACTCAATGTAATAGTTATTTTTACAAGTCAAAGAAAAGGGCTTCAGAGTCTTCATCCTCACTATTAGAACCAAAAATGAAGAAATTTGTTGCATCTACTTCTAATGGTCATGCTTTTTAGGTACCTAGGGGTGCTCATTCTTTGGATATGAAACTTATAGTAAATAAGACAATGCCATGGCACTAGAGACTTGGCCATATTGGTGAGAAGGGTCTTAGAGCCCTCAAAATAAATACCTCATAGAGGGGATTGATAATTGTAATATTAAATTAAATTTTGAAAAAAATATGTTTATGGACAACAAAAGCGTGTTCAATTTTATTCCAGTTCTCACAAATCTTTTGGGGTGTTGGACTAGATTCATTCTGACGTGTTTAGTCTTGTTAATGTTCCTTTGATTTCTAGATCTATGTATTTTGTATCATTTATGATGATTACAATAGGACATTTATTTATTTCCTTAGAAGAAAATTTGAAGTATTTTATTGGTTTAAGGAGTTCAAAGCCTTTGTAGAAAACCAAATTGGTAAAAATATTAAGTGTTTAAGGACTAATAGTAGTGGTGAGTTTTGTTTGAAAAAACTTACAAGTTCATACACCCCTCATCAAAATGGAGTTACAAAAAGGATGAACATGATATTGATGGATAAGGCTAGGAGTATGATGAGTGGAGTTGGCCTTGAACAAATGTTGTTGGTTGAAAATTTTACCACTATCTCCTATCTAGTTAACAAATTCCTACATCAATACTTGTTGATAAGACACCTATGAATGTTTGGTTAGGAAAGAATCCCTTATTGAAACAACTCAAAGTATTTTGTTGCAAGGCATATGCACATGTGTTGAATGAGAAGAGTCAAAGTTGGATAATAATTTAAGTGTATCTTCATCCACTATGGTCTTGGTGTGAAAGGGTACAAGCTTTTGGATCTAATGTTCGAGAATATTCTCTACAATAAACATTTTATTTTTAGAGAGATGAAACCTTCCTTAGTTGTTTTGTAGCCTGAGAAAGAAGAGAATGAAAAGGATGTAGTTCATGTTCCACCCACTTTTCTGAAAAATGAATTGGGAATAGCTATTGGAATTGATAATGAGGAGAGCTCTAATAAATTTTAAATTTCAAATGAATAAGAACCTTAACCTCAACCTTTGAGGGGGTCCACATAGATTAGGTGACAAGCTAAAAGGTTTAGTTATTCATTATCAGGTTCTAGTTGTATTTTTTCTTTGATTGCTAACATTGATGAGACAAATATGGTAAAGAAGGCTATGGGTGTTGAACAAAATGCAATGTTGAGAGGGGGGTGAATCAACACATATTAAAATTAATCATTCCCATTTGTATATTAAGCATCTCATCATAAACTGAAAGAAGAGCTGAAAAGAAATCATGCAACACACAAAGACACTAAGATTTTTTATGTGGAAAGTACAATGAGGGAAAAACCATAGTGAGGATTAACTCACAATATATGTAGCTCACTGCTAATAAGAATTAAAATGTTGTTTAAGGCTCACTATCTATGGAATTATAGACTGAGGTGTACAAACTTAGGGAAAGATACAAAGGACCTGATGAGACTCACTATCTTAGAGCTGGATACATGAAAATTATAATGATAAATACAAATATGAACTGCTATGAAGAAGCATCCAACATATGTTGATGTTGCAGTCCACTTTTTGCACAATTAACCCTTCACATAGACTTCACACACTTCATTTTCAACATACTGCTCTGTCAAACCTCTTTGAACAACACCTTCACAATTGAATTTGGTCTTCTATATATATCCTTCACAACAACACAAAACTTCAATTAGGCCAAATCCAATATAATATTTTAGAGGAAACATACGATACCACATTGGTCGGCTCCAAACATATATAATATTGCAGGGAAAAAAATGTAGATTGACACACGACATTACAAGACCAAAACATATCATTTTTTGGTTTTTGTTGGTTTTGGTCTAGACTCTATAATGTATTGTTGATCATGGTCTTTTTTTGGCCCTTCGAGATTGTTGTGTAATGGGTACTGTACCCAGTAAAGTAGCTTACCTAATAAAAAACATATCCTCTAAGACAAATTTAATTAATCAAGATCAACCAATGATGGAGGAAACAAGTCTGTTGACCCAAATAATAACACCACCAAAACTACCATCTGTACAACTTTACACCATCGGGGAGAGATCAAAACCATCATGTAGATCAACATGAAATCATTATAGTCCATGCACAATAACTCAACCTTCTCTTGAAGAAATTAATCATCGTATACTGGTGCAAGAAGAGAAACCTATTGAATACATAGGAACAAAGCATTCCAGACAAACTGTAACACAATGTTATTTAAAAACTAATCTTGCAAAACACCAAAAAATCTAAAGCTTCTCAGTAGTGTATATTTGACATTATTTATTATGTATACAAAACCATAAGGCCAATACTTTACTTTTGGAGGAATGTAGAGCATTCCATTAGGATTTCATCAGTACATTCCTCTGTCAGGGTGTAGACCAAAACACTGTTACTTGTAACATGCACTGTAGAATGCGTGATGACTTGATTTATTGGATATGGCACCTTCATAGCTTGAACACCATATCATTTGAACGGCAGGACTGAATCTTTCTCATCAAAAGGATGTGGACTAGAAAACCATGGTTCTACCTTAGAGTCTATACTGTGAATGCTAAAGTGAAACTTCTACACCTTATTTTTGTGTGTGGTACATCAAACTGAAATGATACCAATGAAGACATGTTGTAGACTTATCAAGACATGTGTATCATCCTCCACATCATACCTAGTTACCATACTGAACATTATTCTTTGTTACATCTCTTTTACTTGCATAATTTATCATTTAAATTGAGAAAGTTTAAATCATTAAGAAAATTAAAATTATGTTTTTCGATCATTGAGTATTTGGAAAAATAAATTACATAATTTACTAAATATATATATAAACAATAACATAAGAAGTATATTGCTATTATATATATAAATAAATATTTAAGTATATATGAAATATTTGACATTAAATATAAAATGATTTGCAATCAAATAAAAGTTTCGTTATGAATTAAAAATAAATAAATAAAGTTATTAAAACTAATTTTTATGTTTTTGATTAAGCAAAAAATTTTAAAGGGACATAACTCTTTTACATCAATAAAGATTCAATAATAAGCACAAAAAGACCAAGAACAACAAAGAGACAAAACAACAACCTGAAATAGGCCTCATGACCAATAGAACCAAACCAAACATAACCACAAAGGAGGAACATGCATCACTACCATCAAAATAGGCCAAAAGGCCACACATCTAGTTGCACAACAACCAACCCTACAAAACTAGAAGAACATCAAACCAATACAAGTAGATTCTAATGGACTTGAAACCCACATAAACCACCCCAAGGGTGGGCTAGATAGCCCAAACTTCAAACCAATACATGTAGGTTTTTTAATGGGTCCTGAAACCAACAAAAAATCTTGAGACAACCATCTCACAACTATCCTATTACTTAGAGAATTTTTTTTAGGGCCATAAACAATAGAAGAATTGAAAGCCTCTCCAACTTTAGAGGAGAAGTTTCCAAAAGTATCCTGTCCAAAGCAACAAAGACTCATCGACATACCCAGACTCCACATGAATAGGAGTGGCCTCCACCTCAAAAGGAGCTGCATGGAAGAAAACCAGCACAAGAAGCAAGAGAAACCAACCACACCCTCATAACCCTTCTCCACCTCCATATGAGAGGTCTCCAACTCAATAGGAGACCCAAATTGTAGAGCTAGGATGATTGCAAACACTCTAACAAAGAGAATAAACTTAGCAACCATGAGCAACATACCCACATGGGTCTTCAAAAGGAGCAAAGATTGCAACCTCATCAAGAGAGGATAACTTGAAACCTGAGAGTCCTTAGTACTTTTGAAAACCATAAAAAAACAAGCCACTAAATGAGTAGTTGATCCAACAAAGAGAGCATCAAAAAATTCCTTAGAGAGCATATTCAACATGTTCCAAAGATTAACAAGAAAATCTCCACCAAGAGCCAAAACAACCACCTTCTTAAACAACATAGACCATAAGTTGGCCAAACTCCAAACCACCAAGGCTAGAAGAGCATAACAACTGATAAAAGAACAACAAAATGAAGAACTATCAAGCACTCCATGCCTAATGTCTTTAGAGCAAGAAGCAAGAGATTTTAAAATAGGACAGAGCCCCCACCACCCTCGAAAGGACTTCTAAAAAGAACCCACTAAAATTACACAAATCATGCCAGAAAGAACTCTTGAAACTTCAAAAAACAAGGTGAGGAGCTGAAGACAAGAAACCACCAAGATAAGCCACATGAAAAAACCTTTGACACCCGCATAAGGTAGAAAAACTGCAACAAACCCCAACTACACAACAAGGATTAGGGCGGGGCAAAATGCCAAAGCCAAGGCCACAACAGGAAAGGTGAACACCCTTGCCACAAAACAACCCAAACAATGAAACAACAGAGGTCCCATGACCTCCAAAAAACTAGCAAACAAGATGACATAAGGCAAAGAACATGCCAGAGATGACATTAGGACTGAGACATTCCCAAACCCCATGTGAGGCAGGAGACTAGGGAAAAACCAAGAATCGGAAAGAGAACTAGCCCAGATAAAGACCAAAAATAAACCCTCAAAGTTAAACAAGGAAAATAAGGAGGTCCCCCACAAAGAAAACACTCCATATAGACAAACAAGAAAATCCCCCAAAATACACAAGCAACTAAACTTGTTAGGGGTAGGAAGGACTAGCGAAAAACAAGTGTGACAGAGCCTCAACAAAAACACCACTGACCAAACATAGGAAAGAACAAGAGAGCCTTCCCCAACTACTCAACATGAAGAAACCCAGACAAAGGGCTCCAAAACATTAACAAGAATCATCACCATCATCATCATCTAAATCTGCATCTCCATCACCCTTCTCACCAGAGGAATTAAAAAAACTCACCCCGTGCCCTTTCCTGCTTGGAGCCATACGCAAACTATAATCTCAACTGATTTTTATGTTATTGAAAATAATTATTAAGCTTTTATAAATTGAGTAAAAATTTGCATGCCATTAAAAAACTGCATGTTATATGCAGAGGGTGACTATTTTTAAAACATAATTGAATGAATAATTGGCCACTCCATGAGTGGAGGTGGGGGAGAAAGAAACTATAGGGAAAAAAAGATGGCAATATTTTGTATTGCATGTAGGAGAAGTGTTTTGAGTAGAAAAAAAGAAGGCTTGGTTGAAGTGGGGAAAAATAAGGCATTCAACAAGGTTTAGTTTTATTAGTCCCATCGGTAGCACATTGATGGGATTCTTAACAAGTTTTAAGAATTAATTCATACATTGATTCATATAGGTAGAACCATACTAGTTGCTACTGTTGGGGCACCTTAGTCTAGCAATATCATTTTTTGTATAGAGTACTCCATTGCATTCTTGGTGATTAAAAAATGTTTTCCATATTAGTCGATAGTCTTCAAGTTATAGTCATCTATTCTTGGGTAATTTAGAATGTAGAGTTTCCCTTGTTGCATCCTTGAAGTTGTTTAATGAACAAGACAATTGAGAGGGGGGGTGAGTCAGTTGTAATAGATTAAACCTTCAAAACTATTGGTGTAATTAAATGTGTTGTACCTTGTCCTAGGTCATAATTACACCTTAGTTAAGTTTACTTAGGGACCACATAGGAGGTAGTTGGAGCTTTTCCACCTTTGGTGGACTTATCATGTTATTAATTTATCACTTCCACCTTTCGTGGACATATCATGTGATTACCTCTCCACCTTTTTTGGGTGATCCACTATTTGTGGTGGTTATCACATTATCACTTTTCCACTTTAGGTGGAGTGATAGCTTTTCATAGTTGTCTCATGTCATAAGATTACGACACTTGTTATAATCTTATGTCCTCTTATGTTCTCACCTTGGCTATATAATCAAGGGGTCTCTCATTGTAAATTACAAATCATCTTATATCATTGAATCATATTGATGAGAATACAGTTTATTCTTGTCACATTATTTTTTCTCTTCTTGTGCTTTCCATTTGGTCAAAAGATCTTGGAATCCATAGCCAATTCTAACATTGTATCAGAGCGGGTTGGGTGCCATTGGAGATATTTTTTTTGAAGAGAGATACCAGATTTGAGGAGGTTCCATTTTTGGCTCTTTATTATAGGTTTATATCAGAGCTTACTAGTGCAAATCTAAGCTCACCATTGCGTCTGGAAGGTTCGAAAAAATTGATTTTTCCTTTTGTTTCATCCAAATCGGACATACGAGGCCAAATCTATGAGGGTTTGAAGTTGAATTGTGGTTGCCAGATCCATAAGGTAGCTACATTTTTGGAGTATTTTGGGTCAAATCCAACCCTGCCATTGCATCCAGAAGGGCCAAAAACCCTAAGATCGACTGTCAATTCATCCATTTTGGAGCAAGTTGTCTAGTGAGGCAATTTTTTTTGCTCAAAAAGCAGTACGACCCCAAGCCATCATTATTGCATGATGGAACAATTTTTTGAAAAATAAAATATTTTATTGTTTAGGATTTTTTTTTATAAATTTTTTTATCTAGCAATCACTATATTATTTTGCAA
Organism: Sequoiadendron giganteum; assembly: GCA_007115665.2. Lineage (NCBI taxonomy): Eukaryota > Viridiplantae > Streptophyta > Pinopsida > Cupressales > Cupressaceae > Sequoiadendron > Sequoiadendron giganteum. Next base: position 294,367,847 of record CM021107.1, read on the forward strand.
AAGTTTTGTTTTAAAAATAAAAATAAAAAAGCAGAAAAAATTCTGCGTATTTATTTATCACAGTACCCAGCCACCCCCCTTCCGCCACATGGCCGGGTTCCATTAGCCACTTCACATTCCATGGCCCATTCACCGGCGACGGTCTTTAAGATACCAGTGGCTCCACACAAAAAAAATCGGCGCTTCTCCACTCGCCCGTGCGGCTTCACCAACCGGCCAGTCATTTCCGCGGCCCCACAAATCCTTCCTCCGGCAGCTGAGAATCTTTCGGCATAGAAAACAGAATATTCCGTCAATATCGGTCAAGATTTCAACGAGGAGCACCGACCCAAGTGACGTATAAGAAAACGTCAAATTTAAGCACCAAAAACAACATATTCCATCCGGAGGAGAATATTCGTTTGACGGGTGCCAAGATGCCAAATTTAATCACGTAAAATGATGATTTCATCCACGCATCAGCGTGACGTCATCATTTTTTTTTTTTTACCCCTCTCATCAATGGAGTTTTTGAATTTGCAGTCCGATTTTGAAGGCTCATAACTCAATCATTTTGGCTCCTTTTTTCGAGCAATGTTTTTTGATTTGGGCTAATTTTTTGTGCTCTTCGTAGTGGCGCAATCTTATTTTGGTTTTGGCTTCTGTTTTTTATAGAAATTGCAGATTCTCACAAGTGTTGCTGCTTCGTCTTCATTTTGGGAACTTTGGGAGCTCATATCTTGCTCCTACGGTAACATTTTTTGGTGATTTCTTTTTTGAAAGTGTATGATTTTTTGTGTTATTTTCAGTGGTGTAATCAGATTTATCTCATCTACTGTGATTTTTTCACTTTGAGCTTAAGGCCTATTTTGGCAATTTGCATGTACCAAGATCAAAGTCCACTTTTCTGTTTTTGGCAGTGGCAATTGTAAATGCACTAAATATAAAGTGCCAAATCAGAAATTGTTGGGGGGTTTCTTGATTGAGTGATTTGGGGGACGAGGGGGGGGGGGGTAATATTTTGCCTTTGTTGGCTTATGTCTCTTGATTGGTCTATTATGTGACTAAGTTGAGGAGTTTAATATGGGTATCAAAATGCATCCTTCTGTAATAAAGTTAAATCAATAGAAATTTAAGTCTTGGCAAGATGGAATCCTAACACATTGTAGGTGGCTTAATCTTTTGCCATATCTTTATGGACTAGTTCCTAAACCTTCATCAAAATGGAAGAGAGTTGTGTGGGACATAAAAACAAAAAATATCTTGGGATTAATTGGTTGTAGTTGTGATATTGATACACAAATGGCCATTTATGTTATTGGATCCCTCGTGATCTTATAACCAAACTTTGGGAGATGCATGGAGACTCGAATGAACCTCCATTCCCAGAGGATCCTGTTGCAGATTGTCTTGTTCCACTTCCAGAGTTTTGACCTATTGATGATAAAATAGATGAAACACTTGATCATTGGGAAAGGTATGGTAGTTTTGATGACACAGAGCCTTCTCCTTCTCCTCTTGCAGAGAAATCTATTGAGACTTCAGTTTCTATGGCTCCTAATCCAGATTTAGAGGGTTCATCTTCTTCATCTATGAGTCAACATATTGAGGCTGAGGAATTTTGTGATCTAGCATTGAAAAAATCATCTATTGTTGTACCTGAGGATGCTTGTGATTCCACAGTTTGGGTTCCTTGTGGTTTAGTGCAGCAGGACATACATTGTCTTCTAGAAATGGCTACTTTGGATGGCTTCTTGACAGGTATTTCAGACTTGTTTGTGGAGTCCCATATTGTAGATTTGGGGGACATCATTGATGACATTCATCTTCTCTTTGATGAAGATGATCCTTCTTCAGTTGTTGCGAGGGAACACTCTGACCCTCTTGTTCATTCTCTACATGATCATTCTTTACAGTTTGTCGTGAGTGTGGATACTTTTGGACAACATTTGGAGGGGGCTTCTTTGTCTTCAAAGGGGATATCATTGTCTTTGGATCATGTTCTACATTCATCTCTCCTAGATTCTGGATTGTCCTCTTCAGTAGTGTGGCCTAGAATGCCTATTTGGAGTGTGCCATCTTTCGACGTCGACATGGAGACACTTGAGCATGCTTCAGAGACATCATCCATCATACATATTCTAGACATTTTGCATACATTCTTGGTTTTATTTCTTCCTAAGGGGAGGAACGTTGTTTGGCGAGATTGGATCATCTTCAACATTCAATGTCGAGCTTCTACCATCATTGTAGGAGACTCAACATTGAGGGGGGGTTGCCTTGTCTCTCTTCTACTTCTCTCTTATGGGGGGGTCTTTTTCCTCACATGGGGTTTTTACCTTCTCATTCATCATTAAGAGCATTTCTTTTTGTATTTCATCTCTCTTTTGGGGAGGAGTTTTGTCCCACTGGGTTTTCTCCTTTTCTCCATTTGTGAGAGATTTCTTTTCATTTTGTACATGGGTACCTAACATGGTCTAGTTGCCAGGACCCATCTTGCATTGTTTGTTTTTGTGTACATTCTCCCTAAGTTGCACTTAAGGGGGGGTGTTGGTGTAATTAAATGTGTTTTACCTTGTCTTAGGTCATAATTACACCTTAGTTAAGTTTACTTAGGGACCACATATGAGGTAGTTGGAGCTTTTCCACCTTTGGTGGACTTATCATGTTATTACTTTATCACTTCCACCTTTCGTGGATATATCATGTGATTACCTCTCCACCTTTTGTGGGTGATCCACTATTTGTGGTGGTTATCACATTATCACTTTTCTACTTTAGGTGTAGTGATAGCTTTTCATAGTTATCTCATGTCATAAGATTATGACACTTGTCATAATCATATGCCCTCTTATGTTCTCACCTTGGCTATATAACCAAGGGGTCTCTCATTGTAAATCATAAATCATCTCATATAATTGAATCATATTGATGAGAATACAATTTATTCTTGTCACATTATTTTCTCTCTTCTTGTGCTTTCCATTTGGTCCAAAGATCTTGGAATCCATAGCCAATTCTAACAAAAACCCTCAACAGTAATTAGATCCACATGCATTCATTAAGCCCTTATTCTATTAATGTGATTAAACATGAAATGCAGATAAAAAAATTGAAATAAAAACACCATACACAAAAGAACACTAGATTTACATGGAAAACCCAATAAAGGAAAAACCACGGTGATGATTAGCTCACAATATAAGTAATTGCAAAACTGGTTCAAGGGTTCATTGTGAGAATAGGACACATTGTCCAAAAAGGCTCACAAACACATAAATAAATACAAGAAGATAGAAGAGAAATGTTACACAGAGAACACTTTCTCAATGCAACAAGGAATCCACCATAATGCTCCAACAATCTCATAGTCTTGCATGAAAGATTTCAGACACCTTTAGCTCACTTCTTTTAGGAATCCAAACACTTGAATTTCACACTACTTATCTCACAACAATACCACACTTATTTATATCAACCTCTACCTTGAAAACCTTCTCCAATGTCGACAACTATCCGTTACACTTACAAATTCAAAATAAGTCAGCACCAAGAAATTCCCACGATGGATAGGAATGAAGGTGACCTACATAAATCCTTAATTAACACCCAAATAGATCCAAACACACCTCAACACACTTTCACAAGATTTGCATGTAGTGTTAACACAAGGTCGACCAATACCCGTGTCAAACACTATAATCATTAAGTACACGCTTCTTTAAGTCAATTTGAAAGTTTCAAACAAAAAAAATCACTTGAACACGATCTAGAATAATCCATAAACTGCTTAAGATTCATCAAGAACTTCATCCAAACTCACACCATACAATTAATTCAACTCAGAACAATTGGTAAACCTTATTCACACACTGACAAATGAAACTGACTCTGTACTGTACCAAATAAAGTAATTTATCTTGAATATAGAAAGATACAAGCATTATAAGAAACTTCCCAAATACACACAAACTGAAGCCAAACAATGGAGAAACACGAAGCAAATACATTTCTCCTAGGCCACAAAAAACATCACTAAAAAATTGGTTTACACACTGGTGAAAATATCTTACACCATACAATGATCCAAAAGCCCAATTTTTGAATATAGCAACCTTTGATATCCATGAACAACATATCAGATCTTCACATGTATAGGATCAGCACAATGGAAACATAGAGCACAATACCAAAGCACACTCTGGACACTTGCACAACACAGTTTACTTTGTTTATCAAATTTTCTCAAAAACACTTGAAAACGAAGTACCAGAGGCATCACCTCAGCTCATTGCTTCATTCCAACTCATCTCCAGACACTACAACAAAAAGATAACTCCATGTACTCACAACACTTCCTCAATATCTCAACTATACATGCACAACCTGCAACAACCTCTTTTCCTCTTTTTCACAATTTTCTCAATATCCTCGACATATTCATCATGCAACAACTTCCTTAACACACAATTGACATCAATGACAACACCAATAAGTAGAAATACTTTTGACATCAATGAAAACACCTTCATACTTGCAACAAAAGTATTTCCCTCTTTCCTGTATATGAAGCCACATCAGTGTGCATTTAATTCACTACCTCTATGGTACTTAATCTTACATGGATCAAACGAGCCATTGATTTAATGAACCTTTGATAAAGCTTATACCAATGCTAATTGCATCAAAATTATCATGATAGTCCCTTCTGTTAGCAACCGAAATCATGCAAGATTTACCTCACGTGTTTTAAATTATAATCATGTTTAATCAAAGTCATGTCGATCATACTCAACCCATTCCTTTTGTTGTATGAGTCTATCCTTAGTAAAAATTTCAATAAAGTATTGAATTATAGCCACGTATTAAGGAGAGGAATGTGTTAGACATATTGAGCAAGAATTAGTTATCAATTTTCCCAAAGCGGTTCTTGATTAGGGAGGGAAATCATGAAAGTGCGGGTAATTTATGCCTTGCTCAATTGTGAAGAATAGCTACACAGATGGTTGTAATTTGAAGGGGATTCCCCTTCAAGTTTTTTTTGAAGTGAATAGCATGAAAATAAAGCTAAAATCATTCAACATGTTATTTTATATTTATATGGTCACAACAATATCCTAGAGACTTTCTCAGAGGCAAGAGATCGGTGGATTGCACTTGTGCCCAGATTCAAATAGGGAAACCCGTGCTCGCAAGATGTGACGAGAACATGCAAATTTTGCATGAGATAGATGTGGGAAATTGTTCAGGTCTCAACGATATTTTATTATGGTGGAGAGGAGACAAGAGAGTAGCTGTGGATGTTTGTTTTTTTTGGAAGCCGTTTATCTAAATGCATAACATGGGTTTTTCGAAATGTTTTGGGAAGATTTTAATCTTGTGTAATCGGTTGTTTAAAGATAATAAAAGGCAATGATCCTAATCTATTTGATGGAATGCTTGAAGATTTGTGATCTTTTGAATCTTCGTAAAGATAAGTTATGTAATTGCCGACGGTGAATTTTTCTTTGGTGAATTGCTAGCGATGAATTTTATGGATGCCACATCCGATACATTGCCTCGAAAGAAAGTGATCTCAAGCAATTGCAATTAACAAGAATAAAGACCAAATTTCTTGCCTGTGCTAGTTAAGGGTAGACATTCACTAGCATAGTAGATGAAGGAAGTTTATCAGATCTAGTAGAAATCTCCTGCAATAGTTGCACCCACAATGCAACGCAAAAGGTAAGTTTAAATGTAACATGGTAAGATTGTTTTATTTTTGAGAAAGGAAAAAATAGGTTTTAAAGGGACCCAAAACCCTTTACAAATAGATTTTGAATGGATATGGAACCCTCAACTAGAAGGTTGTCTAAATATAAAGACAAGAAAGCACATAAAACCAAGGATAAAAAGGCAACCAAGGCCAAAGAACCACAACCGGCTACAAAGCCACAAGAAAAATAGCCAGCAGCTAGCCAAAAACCAGCCCCCAAACAAGAACCATCAAGATTTACATTTAGAATTACTCTTGTGGGAGCAGAGAGTCATGTCAAAAGGAGGCTTAGAGGACTTTTCTTTCTTTCCCTTTACAGTAATCCAAACCTCTTCCACTTGTGCTACCTTATCAATCCAAGCCAACACACCATTATCCTGAAGAAGAATGCCTACAACGGTTGTCTTAGAGATTTGATCTGTGTTCCTCGTAGGTGTGGCCATATCAGGAGAGCTACCCGAAATGATAGCTAGAGCACTATCACCAGAAATGGCAGCCATAGGCCCAATCTCTTTATCTTTAGGGGTTTCAACATTGTAGTCTTGCATAGCATCAACAACCCCTCCATTTGAGACATCTGGAGAGGATGCCCCAAGGCCCTATGATTCCAAAGAAACCACCTCAGAAAAAATCCTAGGTTGCTCAACTTTCTTCTCAGCCGTATAATGCTGCTGAGAAGCACCTTTCCACCATGTAGCCTTCATGGCCTTTTTCTCAAAACCACATTGTGCAACAACATGACCTGTTTTAAAACATCTTCTACATCGGAAGGGAATCCCTTCATAGTCCAAATCTTGGACCCAAGAACTCTTAGAATTTTTAAGTAAAATCTCGGTAGGAAACCCTTTTGAAACATCCATTTCAACAAATATGCGAGCAAAGGTAGAGTGAAAAATATAAGAGGATTCATCATCCACCAACAAAAAATCTCCAAGAGCCTCACCCACTTCCTCTAAAAGGGGATCAGTCCATAAATAGAGAGGAAGATTAGGAAGCCGAACCCAAATCAAGATCTTATTGAAAGTTTCAAAAGAAGGGTTGAAATCAGTGTTCCAAGGCTTAATCATCAACATAAATATATCCTCCCAGCTAAAAAAGTGATCACATAAAATTTTGTTTCTATATTGGTCATTGTCAAATTTAGCAACAAAAAACCCCTTGGCCATGGGGAAAATATGAATTTTACCAGTAATTAAAGGTTCCCATTCTTTTGAGATCCAGGAGTGTAGCTGAGGGAGGGAAGGCCAAAAACCCTTAAACTGGCAGATCACCCCATGTGAGGTGAAGGCAGAAGCATTATAATCAATTTCCTCTTCCGTCTCAGCTTTCAAATCAATGGAGATAACATTAGCCATAGTAATAAACCCACCAATCGGCGGTCTCCCAAGCCGTGAGCTCTGTGCTATAGTTTTCTACGTTCGGTTCTCCCCGTCCTTGCCACCAGCTCTGCAAAACCCTCGATCCCCAAGCCATTGGCTGTGTTGGCCCTTTTGCCCATAATTTTCTCTTCGGCCATCTCTGGCCTTCATACCAAACGTGACCTGTGTTGATGCGTTCACCTTCGCAATCCCCTTCGTGCCCTTTGTGCCCTGAGCCACCGCGTTCTTGATGCCCTTTGTGTCCTGGCTGCCATTGCAAGAGGTTGCTTTTCAAGTAATGCCTCATTCTTAAAATGCTAAGAGTTAAATTTTATTTTGGGTTCTCCAAGACATTAATAGCGAATCAAAATCTTTAAGATTTGAGAAATTGGCTATCCTTGCATTGAAGTAATTACATACCAATTAGATTTAAGTTTAAGATGCAATATAAATAAAATGTAACTAGGAAATTTTGATAGAGTAGAATAATAGAAGTTTGTTTTGTAACCATAATGTTAGTCTTTTTCATCTAGTCTTGTCAACGAAAGGAAAATTAGATTGATTCTTCCGTATAGAATAATAGATTATGTGAATCAAAATTACAAGGCAATTGAACTATAGTGTGTCCTAAAACCTTGAATGATCTGGTTGTGAAAGGATTGAAAGGTTTTATTTGGATTATGAGTTCCCTTCCATATTTTTTTATATACATATAAATAATAGATTTCTTGATATCTATGACAAGATTAACATATTTAATTATTTAAAAATATGTTTGATCTCGAATCGATTTCAATAAAATATTAATGTATTTATTTATCATATAATGATTTTTATCTTCATCTTGAATAATCATGCAAGGTTATTGTTGAAGAATAGTTAAATAATCAATATTATATATATAAATAGGTTGAATTTCCTTTAAAATATATGAGTATATACACCAATATATTAAAATTTGTAACTCCATACTCTATTTAAACAAATTTATATTCAATTATAGTTATAGTCAATCAATAGTTTAATATTCCAATGTCTATAATTGGATTGGTTACTAGGTTGAATTTTTAGTGTTAATATGAAAGGTGGCATTCTATATTTAGTGTGGAAGTGAGTGCAATGTAGGTTGATTATGAGAGGTTCCTTACATGATAGAATATTAGTAATCTAAATTTGTTAGGAAATGTTATGAAATGATCTTCTCAAATATGAGGTAGGAGTGATCGAGTTGCAAGTCAAAGATTAACATTGTTTTCAAAAATTCTTATCATTTTTCAAAAGGATTTACATGATATATATATACTACCAAATTAATGTAGGAAAGGAAAATGAAAGATTTACCATTAGACATATGCATTTTAGGATAAAGAGTGTTATTTACTATGATTATCTTGTAGGTTATCGTATTCAATAATGTTTCTCGTTGTGGTCATTATGTCCATTATTGTCTTCTATGAGTGTTTTCTAATTATGATTATCTTTTATGCTACTGTATTCATGAGTATTTGTTTGGGAAAGTTACCTTTTGGGATGGGTGCCAAATATGGGTATCAAAGAGCATAGACTCTGATTTTATAGATCTACTATTATTATTGTTGTATATGGCACTATGCTTGGCCAAGATTTTTAGAACATTGAGATAGATGGATTAATTATATATTTTCTCTTCATCATATCCTAGTATCGATCATAGCATGTTCTAGAGTAATTAGAAATTCATGTAGATATACTAGGTATACACCAAATTCCATCATGCACATCAATTTATTTTTGCTAAGCATCTCATGTAGGGTCAATGGTTCTTCATGTCAGGAAGAACTCTTTGGGGAAGTGTAAGCTTCTTGGTTGGGCAAAAAGAGCGCCTGGACCATGTTCTCATCTACTGATTTGCAGATGACTATGCGAGTCAAAGGTGATCAAAGGATTTATAATTTGCATCTCCACCCTTATATTGACTTGTTATTGGCATATGTACTTCTAGATTGTACATCTTATATGGAAGATTCTTGTATATTTGTACATTATTGTACCCTCATTATATTGTTTTGACTTGTTGGCATTATCTGCCTATGTCAATATTTCATATATTTTTCCTATGTAAGAACAATTTTTCAAGTGATGGCATGTTATGAAATGAGGATATTCATCTTTTTTTCTTATAAATAAAAGTATTTTATTTTTTGTTATTTGAGATCTACACCTTACATTTGGTATTAGAGCTTTAGGTTAAACACTAGCACCTTAGCTTGCTATGCCTAGATGCAAAACCTGATCTAGATGATTACATAGGAATTATGACAACACTTTGGATCTCTAAGTTATGTTTTGCCAATGTGGTGTAAGTACTTGGTGCAGGGTTGTGCAAGTACTTGTGTTGGTGAGTTAGTGTTGACTCCTTGCATGAGTGCTTGGAGTGGCATTTAGTGAGTTCAGTATGATTCAACATATGTCGTGTATTTGATGAGGAAGATAACCTCTTAGATTTTATATATTTTGGGGATGGAAATAAAACCCCTTGAAAAGTCTCAAGAGTGGGGAATGCACCCTCTTTGTTCTGTCACTTCTATGTGAGAGATTTGGATGGTCTTTGAATGTGTGTTTGTATTGTTAATAACTAGTATTATTATCAATTTTATCTAGTATGATATGTTAAAAAAAGATGTCTTCTAGCGAGGGTTGGTTAGACCCTTGAGTATTTAGAGAGGTGATTTCATTGTGATCTTGGAGCCTTTGCTATTGCTAAGTTTGAATGCATGGCAACCCTTGATTGATCTTGATAATTCTTGTGTGTTCTCTTGGATGTATTTTTATCGAAGCATTGATTGGAATTAGTGATAGTTTTTTGAATCATGATAGAGTATTATGAAATTCCTTGCGTGGCTTATGGATTGAAAGAACTATGAGTATGCTTGAATTGTAAAATGTGTTTTCTAGATAAAGTTACCTATGGTGTATTATGCATTAGATTACATTCTTAGTGAAATATCATAATAAGTGAGAAAGGATTATACTAATGCACGAATGTAATGTTACATTATCATAATAGAGAATCTGGGTCAATGAATTATGTCCCCAAATCATGTTGTTGATTGAACTTACATAGGAACCTAGAAGGGTATTTGGAATTGTATCTATGAAGTGCATGAATAATTGTTAAAATTAATTATGCTTATTAGATCAACATTATGTTGAAATTTATTGAGACCTCAATTGTAATGTTCCTTGAGAAAGACATAGATATTGTGATTTTACCATGTGGTAGTGATGTATGAGGTGAGTAATGTTTGTATATTGCATGTAATTGTTAACTTCTTGTGGAAGTGGTACATGGATAGAAACCCTACCATTATATGGATAGAATTTATGGCAAACCTTGTATATGCCTTCTTGCACCATAATGTGATCATATCTAGTTGAAGTGCATGAGTTAGTGTGGATCCCATTGGGCATGGTTGAGTGAAATTAATGGATTAATTTTGTATTGTGTCTTAGCATACTCTCTCTAATGCTCTCTTTAACGCACTTTGGATGTAGCACCCAAGGTGTTGTGTAGCTATTACTCCCTTAAATGTGGCTATCCTTAGTCACATAGTTTGTGTATTCATGTTTCCATAGTTTGTTGCTTATTTTTGGTTTATTGATAAAATCTCTCATTATTAATCATGGATTGACATTGAACTTTAAATTTTCTTCATGAACGGAGTAGTTGCCAAATTTTTCCTTCTTTGTTTTGTGACCATTGGTCACACCTGAGTCAATGTTTCATTGTGCGTATTTTATGATTTATTGTTAGAGAAGACAAGTCTTCCCTTCGGTTATATTTTTATCTTCAAGGTGACTATTCCAAATGTTTGAAAATTGTCTATCCCATTCTTTGTAATATGTTGTTCCCTATCATGTTCATAATGAAACATTGATAGAATGTACAAGGGAGTAGATGGTGGAGAGTGTGCTAAGTCTTTGTGTTCATGTTGATTAGAATAAATTGCATCAAAAACATTGTACTTAATGAAATATAAGTATATTTTGTGAAATGACTGTATTCTTGCACGGTGACTTTGATGTGTGTGAATATCCTTGTGTTTGAAAATGAGTAAAGTGTATTCAAATCTTTGTATGAAGTGTTTATGGAATTATATGAACTTGGAATGAATTTAAATGTGTGGTTATTTGTGTTTGCAGCGTGCCTGAATATGTTCTCTAGTAGATGGTTAGATGTGATTTAATTCACCAATGGGATGTGCTCGTCATTATGGAAAATGCATTATATTATATGTATATCTTCTCTTGTTATGATTGTTGGTTGAAGTTATTTGAGGGATTTGGGAGATTTCCTTTGGTCATTTGATGGCATTTATAGCTTAAGACTAGAAGTAGATGTAGTTCAAATTGAGGAATTGAATATCTTGTGAAATCTTGTTGGTTGAATATTTTAGTGACCATTGGTCTTCTTTTCAACAATGAAATTTATGATCTCATTGGGTTGTTTTGATAAGCATCATGATAGTGAAGATTTGAATCTTGATTCTAATTCTTACATTTGATTGCTTTAAATTGCTAAGCTTCGGTAAATAGGGATCACTAACACCTTTTAGAGATAATTTCCTAGAATCTTGTTTCTATGAAACCTTGTTTTGTTCTTAGTCGAACTTGAAGATGGTAGACCTAATTATTGGTACGTAACATCAAGTGTAAGGGAAGCAAGTGAGGATAGTGTTCTAGAAAAACTTTTATGTACTTTTTAATTATTTAATGAATATATTTAGGATTTAATTTTATTATTTCATTATTTAGATCCCTCCTTGAGCCTGACAATATCTTAGAGGTAAGCAATTTTGTTTCCTTCGAGAACTCATCACATGACTATGAGAGGACGAGATTAGTATTCTATAGAATACAAGACTATTCTGGGTGTATTCCATGCCACCAATGAGATATCATGACGCCATGATGCTAGCCCTGGTAGAGAGATGAGATGTAGATACATGTACCTTTCATCTACCTATCAGGGAGATGATTTTTACATTAAGGACATACACTGCATCCTACGACTACCAGTCCAAAGAAAATTTGTACACTTGGATGATGAGTAGACATACGAGGAAATGCAAGATGATATCTTATATTGTCTAGGGCACCCCATTCGAGAGTCGAGTGTCGGGCCTTGTGTTGAGCCTAGATGGCTACTACATGCATGAACGCCACTACTTCGACACATTATGATCAATACTAAAACACTCACATTGGTTCTTGATGGAAGAGGGGCCCACTTAGATGGAGGAATAGCTCACATTATTTAGGACATGGAGCAACATAGGACCATCTATGCTCGGGGTCACAGTATGTTAGGACATTTATATTATGATCTAGGGTGATTTGTTTACTAGGAGATATATAGTATAGTGCACTGTACACTCTTACAGGTTTGATGGTTTGAGCATATCACATGCACTGGACCCACAAGATATCTTACCATAGCAGCCATGGGATACCCATGGGCCTACAGTTATTCACTGAGGTGGGAATGGTAGGAGGGTGATTTTATTCATTGGCATGTCAATTTGATTGATTGGATGAGGGTGATATTTCATAGAGACCATATCTCAAGATACCACAGTGAGAAGATGAGAGCCATGAGCTAGTCAAACTTCAACATGATCAGTTTGTATTGGTACGACATGAATATATAGTGAGACCTTTCAATTATGATCGTGTTATGTGCCAATTTGGTTAGATACAAGTTCCACCATAGGCTCAAACCAAGTTCTTAAGATCAACACAAAATGCCCCTATACCTAGAGACACTCATAATATTACTATTGAGGATGTTTACATTAGTGACTCAAAGGACGAGGACCATGAAATGCCCCAAATCTCTGATGGTGATTATGTAGGCACCACACGAGCTTATGGCCAGTGCTGGATTGGAGCATAGACATCCCATGTATTTCCTAGAAATCAACCTATGGTCCATGCAAGACCTCTTCCTAGGTATAAAGATGATAGGGATGATGAGAAAGTCAATGGGGATACATATGATGATGACACAATACCTGACATATTTCATGATGATGATGATGAGGAGGATACCTAGTCGATGAGTGATGATACTGATGAGGTAGATGAGGCCCCAACTACCCCTGAGAGGAGATATTCACCTCCTACACAAGTCACTAGAGCACATGCATCAGCCAAAAAAAAGATCCACACTCACAAGCATGGGGCGACCAACGGTAGCAGCCCATCCACACTTCCTACATAGGAGGGGACCATTGTTACATGGTTATACCCCAATTGGAGGATTGGAGATTCAGGTGATGATGTGATATTTATGTTTTAAGTACGTTTTTACCTTTATGTATATGATTTATATAAATGTCATGATGTGTACTGATATATTCTTGATTTCCATCTTATAGGGTCCACATGAGAGTGGTGTGAGCTCCACTAGCGAGTGACCAAAAATATGGTGCCTCCATTGCACACAAAGGATTATATACCCTCAGAATGTATGCTCCCACCTTCTGCAATGCAACATGCAAACCTCTTTGAGATAGTAGCAAGGGACGTGCTGAGCAAGCTTTAGTAGAGCTTCCAACACTACATACAACATACGATGAGATTTGAGCACCTCAAGGTTTGACTGACAGTAGGATGGAGATCACCCTACGAGTAGAAATTTTGAGGCTATAGGAGGAGCTTACTAGGGTGCAAGCATATAGATACCACATCGATCGGGAGTGCATTGATGCACTTATATGGGAGGCTGCAGTCATTGGAGAGGCGCGGGGCCTATGGGTGTTCATGAGCATATCACAATCACATTCTACTATATATTGATGGGTGCTAGTACCAGGTCCCAAGGGGTCTAGCAGTCATAGGACCTACTAGCATTGTATTTTTGATTATATGTACTTAAACTCTTTATGCATAATATATGAGCATTTATGTTTTTTTTTTATGTTAAATTATATGTCAATGTGAATTATTAAATAATCCTTAGAATATTTAATAAATGTCTCCATGATCTAATGTTTATGTGATCTAATAAAAACTCTTTAAGTTTACATTAGATACTACATTGTGATTGAGTATGTTATGCTAAATTAAATGCACTAATGATCTAACTTCTAGAACAATAAATGCATATAAGGATCTAATCTAACACGAAACATAAAATGAATTTTGAATAGTATGCAAACTAAAGTGAAAATTCAAACCCATTGAACAATTAATCTAAAATCTAAGACACACAAAGATCTATTTGTCAAAGAAAGAAGCAATGCAAGATAAAATAGAGCACTATCTACTTAATCTAACAACACTGCTTTAATAACATACTTATTCAAATGACTGTAAGGGCAAGAATGCTGTCAAGAAAGATTCCAGAGGGGATATGATTGTGGGGAACACGGAGTTTACTGGAGGGAATAATGCCAGGAGGAGATCCGGGAGGCTGGCCAAGAACAACAAGAAGAGGCTAATTATTGAAGACTCCGAGGAGGAGTAGTCTGATAGTAAAGGTTACAAGGAAGAAGAATATGAAGAGGAGGAGGATGAAATTGTGGAGAGGCCCCAATTTACTCTAATGAACAAAAAGCTTCCGGTTGATGGCTCTACCTCTCACTCTCCCCATCCCTTGGTGGATGAGACTGGAGAGGTTTAGGGGACTATGGATGTTGGGGTGGATTCGTGCGATGTGGTTAAAAGGATGGATACTCTTGATAAAAGATTTCGGGGGTTAACCCGCTTCACCATGAAGTTGGGTCACTCTGTTACAAGCACCTTGTCTAATGCTATAAAGGAGGAGCTGGAGGGTAACAACAACTAGGATAAAAAAGAATGGGTGGGTGATGAGGTAGTGGATCTCTTGATTAAAAATTGGGACAATGCTAGTTAGATGCTCCCTGTGCCTGTCTGTCGGCTGATGCTCTGCAGTTGTTGTGCTGCCTTTGGGCTGTTTCTATGTTTTGTTTAGTTTTCTTTTTGTTTTATGTTTTGTCTGGTTTCTTTTTGGCCCTTGTGGCTCGTTGTGAAGGGTACAACGGCCTGTAAATGCTGCTTAACTTTTCAAAAAAATACTTATTCAAATAATATGTAAGGTGTAGTACCAACACAAATGAATGAAATTGCTAGGTTCTTTTAGAGGTGTACCATCCATTTCCATTAGTGTGTAGACACCAGACCCATAATTTTCTTCAATTACATAAGGTCTTAGCCAATTAGGGCTTAATTTTTCTTTTTCATTTAGAGGGGCATTTGCATTATGTTGATTCTCATACAACACCAAGTCACCTTTATTAAATGCATGAGTGATGACATGATCATTATAATTACATTGCATTCTTTTAGAATAAGCTTGGATATGATCGAGAGCATTAATGTGCTATTCATCAAGCATTTCAAGTTGATGCAATCGTTGCTCTTTATAGGTAGTATCATCGATAAGCCCCTTGAGAGCAATTCACAATGAAGGAATTTCTAACTCTAAGGGAATTATTGCTTTGACACCATAAATAAGGTTGTAGGGAGTGTTTCCTGTAGATGTTCTAATACTTGTATGATAAGCTCATAACAGATAAGTTAATTGAGTGTGCCAATCTTTATTATGCTTACTTATCATTTCCCTTAAGATTTGTTCAAGAGTTTTGTTAGTTGATTCCACTTGACCATTTTATTGTGGGTAATATGATGTAAAAAAGCGATGTTGAATATGAATTTTCTCCAATAATTTCTTCACATCATTGTTCTTAAATGGATTTCCTTTGTTTGAAACTAATGTGGAAGGAAGACCAAAGCGAGCAATAATGTGTTCCAATATGAAATAAAATATTCAATCAATTGTCATGGAGCGAAGAGGGATAAATTCTACCCATTTTGTGAAGTAATATGTTGTGGTTATTATAAATGTATGTCCAACAGAAGAGGGTGGTGATATTTTTCCAATAAGATCCAAACCCCAAACCAAGAATGGCCAAATAGGAACTTGGGCATGAAGCTCGAAATCAGGAGCATGAATCAAATTTTTGTGTTCTTGAAATTTATGATATTTCCTAACGATCAAAACAATCCTATTCCATATATCTCCAACAATATCCTATATGGATTAATTTTTACACTAACGATCTTCCTCCAAAATGTCCTCCACAAGCACTTGCATGAGCTTCTTGAAGTGCTATAGGGATTTTGGATTGTTTAAGACATCTAAGAAAGAGACCATCAAATGATCATTTATATATAACGTCTGCTAGAATTATGTATTTAGATGCAAGTTTTCAAAGACGATCTTGAGTTTTCTTAGCTGTAGGCTCAAGAAAGGTACCTTCTTTTAAGTAATTGAATATTTTTGTGCACTGTTCGCTAGAGTTTTCAACATAGATTACTAACACTTCTTTAACTTTGTCCTCTATTGATGATTTTAGGATCATTTGAATTGTAAAATGTGAAATCAAAAAAGGGATCTTCACGAGATACAAGGGAAGTAACACTTACCATAACATCTACATGCCTATTATACTTTTGTGGTATGCTGTCAATGGTATGTGATTCAAATTTATCTAATAATGTCATGGTGAGGTCTTTGTATCAAATGAGTTTATCATATTTTGCTTGATATGAACCATTTATTTGTTTAATGACTAATTGAGAATCATTGAATATAGAAATGTGTTGAACACCTAAAGCTAACACTACATGCATACTAGCAATTAAAGATTCATACTCTGCAATGTTATTTGTACATAGGAATTTTAGATGGTAGGATAAGGGAATAGGATTACCTGAAAGAGGGATTATTATAACCCTAGCTCCGAAGCTAGTTCGACACTTAGAACCATCAAAATATAATTCCCATGCTTCTTTTTTATTTTTCAATAGTCAACACATTTTCATCAGGGAACGAGTCTAGGTTAGGTAACACTAAGGGAGAAGGAGAATAATATAGATGGTTAGTTAAGGCTTGTCCTTCAATTTCATTTTCAGATACAAATTTAAGATCAAACTCAGTTAACAACATAACCCATTTATCTAAGCATCCTGATAAATCAGTTTTAGCAAAAAGATGTTTCAAAGGATCAAACTTTGTCATCACATGAATTTTCATGTTTAGTAAGTAATTTCTCAATTTACTAGTAGCAAATATAAGAGTCAAACATTACTTTTCTATCATTATATATCATGTCTCGTAGTCAATCAGATTTTGGATAATGTAATAAATGGGATGTTCTCTACCACTGTCATCTTTTTGAGCCAACAATGCTACTAGAGCATGGGCTAGTGCTGCTTTATAAAGGAGAAATGGTCTTTCTTGCATAGCCGATTGTAAAAAAGGTGGAGTAGTGAGATAATATTTCAAACTTTCAAAGGCCCATTTACAATATTCATTCCACTTAAAATCAACTTATTTATTAAGGAGTTGTGTAAAGGGTAATGTATGATCTGCTAAGGATGTTACAAAATGACGAATAGCTTGAATTCTCCCTTGTAGGGTACACAAATGAGAAATGTTTTTAGGAGGTGGCATGTTAATGATAGCATCAATTTTCTTCATGTCAAACTCAATGCCTCTGTGAGATACTATAAAACCCAAGAGCTTTCCACTATCAACACCAAAGACACACTTTTTTAGATTGAATCTCATGTTATACTTTCACATTCTTTCAAAGATTTTTTGAAGGATGTTAATATTTTCTTATCGAGTTTAAGATTTGGTTAGAATATCATCAACATAATATTCCAAAATATTGTGTATGTAATCAGTAAATATCAATGCCATAGCTCTTTGATGTGTTGTTATTGTGTTCTTTAATCCAAAAGGTATAACCACCCAACAAAATGTTCCCCAAGTTGTAGTAAATGTTGTCTTGTATTGATCTTGAGGGTTGATAAAGATTTTATTATATCCCGAGAATCCATCCATGAACGACAAAAAAACATGTCACATATTCTAATCTACTATCATGTCAATATTAGGAAGGGGAAAGTCATCTTTTAAAGATGATTTATTAAGATCACAAAAATATGTATACATATTATATGATTATTAGGTTTTGTGACAACAACAATGTTTGAGATCCATGGAGAATGATCAATAGGTTGTATAAATCCAGCTTCAATAAGTTTTTCAATCTCAACCTTAACTAATAAAGATATCTTAGGATTCATCTTTCGTATCTTTTGTCTTATTGGTTTAGCATCTTGTTCAAGAACTATGTTGTGTGTTACTATATTAACATCAATACCTGGCATATCCAAATAAGTCCAAGCAAAGAGTTCAAGAAAATTTATGTAATAAGGTTGCATGATCTTCTTGTTCATCCTCATCAAGGAACTTTCCTATTTGAATCACTTTTTCTTCATTATATGTGTCCATCGGTATGTTGATTGTATCTCCCATAGGAAGTGCATTTTGTCTTAGAATTTTAGAATTGTGTTTTTCTTTATCATCATCAACATCATTGATTTCCTTTTCTTCATCAACTTGTTTAGCACTAACCATAGCACAAGTGACTCCTTTTTTCTTACAGGGAGTAAATGACTTGTCATAAAATCCCATTTCTTTCAAGGCTTCATCATCTTCAAATTATTCCAATGATTCTTCACATTTTGTATCAATCAATTCAGGATACTTCAAAGTGAGAGTTGTCTTAGAGGAACTACAGATGATGGTGTTGATGTTGAGTGAAGGAATTTTCATTGCTTTCATTATCTCAGGATAATATCCAAGACCAATGTTTGTTTCTTGTGTGTTAGGATCTATAGGAACACAAATGCCTTGTTCTTTTCTTCCACATCCTTTTCCACTATAACCAAGTTGTTTCAAGATCTCATAACCTCTTCCATAAAGTTTTTCCATCTCTTTCAAATTCAATGGTTGTTCATAGTTCATTTCACCAATTTTTTTTGTATAACTTGTGCCTTCTTCTAAAGTGGATGAAGTAGATGCATGTGAGGGTTCTTCTGAGTTTTGTTTTGACATTACCATCGATTATTTTTCCTTTTTAGGTTGTTTTTTTGTCACCTTATATTCTCCCGTGATTTTTGGTGTGAAATCTAAGGAACCCCAATCATCTTCCAATAACTTCATGATTTATTCAATATGATTTTATTTTTCTTGTTCTTGCGTGTTTTCAAATTTTGAAGTTGGTATCAATGTTTTCATAGGACTTTGTTTATATTTATCAGTGTGCAAACAACTTTTAGGTTTAGGGTCAACCTTGAATGTGCAAACTTTATTATTGTAAACATACTTCATTAAATGATGAAGAGTGGAAGGCACCACATTCATTTCATGAATCCATGGTCTACCTAAAATAAGATTATATGAAAGATCATGAGGCATAACATGGATAGTATTTTGAAATGTGGCTTTTCTTATGGTAACAAGTAATTTGATCAAGCCAAGAAGTTGTTTTCCTATGTTATCAAATCCACAAATGGACAATGAGTTAGGTTCAATATCACTCTTATCAATTCCAGTCTTATCCAAAAGCTTCACACTACACACATTAAGGGCCAAGCCATTTTCAACAAGGGTTCTCTTTATTCCTTTCCTATTAATAATGGCTATGATCATGAAAGCTTCATATTGTTTTTGAACTTCCAAGGAGGGAAAACCTCTTTGGTGAAAAAAAAATGTCTAGATTAACCACATTCATTCCTTGAACTAGGGCTGCCACATCATTTGGATTTGTATTAGGAGGAACCACAAATTTTTGTAAGGCTGTTTGAAGCATACTATGGTAATTCGGCGAGGCTTGAATAATATCC
>CM021107.1:294390373-294457111 GCA_007115665.2 Sequoiadendron giganteum
AAAGTGATTTAGAGCATCGTACATCGAAACCATAGTTATCAATAAGAAAAAAAGGTATTCTTTGTTGTCTGAATTCCACGTTTTTAAAGTTAAAGGAACTCTTTGCTAATTTCATTCAAGTTTATTTAGGAAATATGGCCACTCCTATTGTTGTGGAAATTTTTGAGAGGCCCCAACCAAATTTCAGAAGATGTTCATGGAAAGTATATTGAAATGATCCAATGGGTGCATTCTTGCACATTCCAAGTATTGTGCTACCCATCAAAGATCCAAGAACATACATTCGTGGGAAGCTCAAAGAATTTGATCACCAAGAGCTGAAGGATTTGTGGGACATTGCGTTGACTGATGACTTACTACTCAAGGAAAAATATGAAAACCTAGTTCAAATGAAGCTAAATGTTTGGAACTGGTTCCTGAACTTTTCTATCGAGAGTGAGGCTAAATTTGTCAGGTTGGCCCTCAGGAGGGTTCACAACAATATTGTGTAGATAAATGAACCAAGGATTATCAAAAAGGAGGAAATTTGAGTTGTTACTGGTCTTTGTGACACTGGTGCCATTTCAATTCTAAAAATAGTGAAAAATGATGAGGTTACAAGGTTAATTGGTGCCAAGTTTGACGGGAGAGACTTAACCATGAAGTCTATCACAAACACTGCCATCAAGTATGCTACCATTATGATTGGAAAAAATGTCTACTTCATGAACAAATCAAAATTTGTATCGACCATGAAAATTAACACAACTTATGAAATGGTGGTGAATGGAAAGGATTTTGATCTCTTTGAGCTATTGAGGTTACAACTTATGGAAAATTTGAGTATGAAAAAGGAAAAGAGACATTTCTTTAAATTTTGTACTCTTGTTGTTTGTTTGTTATTCTATTTTCTAAAGGAGTTACTTGGAAGAAAGAACATAATATGGGATAACACTAGGTCAGTTGCTCATCAGATAAGTGATTATTTACGTAGACTAGGAGATTTCAGGGCACAAAATAATGCCCTAACTGCATTCTTTGCAGTCTTTTAGAATGAAATGCATGAAAGAGAAAAGATTCCAAGAACTTTGGTGAAAAAGTATGAAAATGAGATAACATTTCTTGTATCTACTGATGAATGCATCATTGAGGCCGTTGAACCTCTAGGATATGAGATTGAAGAGAAAATGGAAGAAAGGTACATTGCGATCCTATTGGCCAATCCTAAGCACCCCTCTCTATCTAGATTAGGTACATATGATGAGAGATATGTTGAAATTCATTCAAAATTTGTAACACCTAAATGAAGAAAGAAAATTGAAGCTTTCTTCCAAGACATAGCATACACTAAGGAAGATATAGTACAATTGAAGGAGGCTCTTGATAAAAGGAAATCCATAAATGCTGAACAATCCTTCGGACCCAAAAAATTAGGAAGGCTATCATCTGGTGCTACACCAACACCTATTTCCAGCTCTGTTGCACCTAGTGCTGCTAATTTTGTGAAAAGGAAAAGGAAAGAACTAAGAGTCCCTGCATTTGTTGATGCTTCTACCCCTACTAGTGCCAACACCAAGGCATCTAAGAAGAAGGACATACCTATTTTTGCACCATCTACTACAGAAGGAGGAAAAAGAAGAGTGAAATAAAAATATCACAGGAAAATAAATTTGAGTGATGTTGTTGAGGAAGAAATTGTACTTGGTCTAAAAGAGGAGCATCAGTTGAAAAGAAACAAAAGAGGTAGTACCTCCAGTGAAGAATCCAAAACAAATATTGTTGTTTCTACAGATGAAGAGTTAGAGGAAGAGGATGATACTTATCAAATTCATGTACATGCAAAGAAGAATGAAGAAGGACCATCTAACCCTGCGGAGAACATGTCTGGTTCTCCTCCATGCTTAGAAGGAAGGAAGCTTTAAATGTTGAAACCAAGATGAGAAGTGAAGCCACAAAATCTGTTAGTTGAACTTAGTCAGAGATAGAAGCTGCAAAAATGTTGAAAGAATGTTCTACATTGTTTAGAGTCAAACAAAGAGTCAACATGTTAATGATTAAGGAAAAATACTATGTTAAAAAAGTAAGGTAAGAAACTCATGATGTGATTAGGTAATTAGCAAGGAACCTTGGGACAAGGACCAGTTCTTCATCTCATACTGCTCAGACTCAGTAACATGCTACTATTGCAAAAGTTATGGATATCCCAATCTTGGAGACTGTTGATGAGACACTTGGAGCTTTAGATACCCTTGCCCCTTAGATGGACATAGAAGAAACTACCAGTAAAAGGTATGATGATCATCATAAGGATCAATTTGGTGAAAAGAAAAGAAAATAAAGAACCCATCAGGAATAGAGAAGAGGAAAACAAAGAAGTAAATGAAGGAATTAAGGACAAAGAAAATGATAAAGACAATAATGATGAGGATAGAAGGAAGGAAGAGAGAAAAAATCCATTCGATGATGAAAAAGAATAAGAAAATGAGGAAGAAGAAAAGAAGAAAGAGTAAGATAAGGAAGTCATTCCAACTGAAGGTGAAATTCCCAAAGGCCCTGAACTATCAAAGCAATCCAGAGAGTCGTCCAAAAGTAATCTTAAAGGTATTATTTCAAGACAAGCTGTAATCCAACCTGTGCTTCCACCTTAGATATTCAAGCTGCCGTCTCACCCAGGTTATGTGGATTTGGCAAAGATCACACCCAGTGAAAACAATAAGTTAAGTGACACTTTTCTCAACTCTGTCACATGGGAGGCTACAAAGTCATATCAAAGAGGCAATGAGTTGATAAATGAAGCTATCAAATCTCTAAAAGAAACAACCTCAAGTGTTACTCCAGACAACTCTTTGGCTTTGATTGAAAATTTGAGGCTTATTGTTGATCATGTTAAAGAGTACACATCCAATCTTAAGATGCAGACCACAAGAGAAGTAGAGTTGAATTTGGTAGATAAAATATTACTGCTTCTATAAGATAAATGTACTATTGCACATGAAAAAGATTTGGAAACTTTGAAAGAGGTAAGATAATGTGATGAAGAAGCCCGACTGCTATCTATTTATTGCATGAAATGGTTGGAAGCCACTCAAGATATCAAGGATCTAATGGAATCAATTGAGTCTCAACTTGCTGATGTTTCTAGAGATTATAAGATTTTTGGTGAAAGAAACTATGTTAGGTGGGTTTCTATAGCAGATCTTCAAAATAAGTTTTTCATCCTACAAAGTTAGAAGGAAGAGGCTATGAGGCAATATGCCTAGCTTGGAAATTTGGTCATGTCCAAACATGTTACTATATCAAATGCTCTGATGGAGGCTTAAAAACTTGAGAAAATGAACTTCGCCCCATCCACTTTGGAAGGAGAAGAATGCCTAGTGGAAATAGAATATTTGCATAAAACACTTTCTAGGGTAAAAGGTGTCTGGGATGATGGAAAGTCTACTTGGGAAGTGATTTTGAAGGAGTTACAAGGTGCACCCCCAGTTCCTGAATTTGAAATGTTTCCCCATCCTTTGTCCTTGATGTCAAAGGGGGAGAGGAAATGAGGAGAAGAGGAGATAAAATAATATGTTATGCTTTTGTACATATGTTAGGGGGAGTTGAGCATAATTTCTATTTTGAAGCAAGTCTCATTTTTGGCACATGTTGCCATCAATAACAAAGGGGGATTTTTTTGGAAGAATGAAGAAGGTTCCCTTTGGATTTATTTTCATTGATGTCAACATTGGTTGATAACTGACTATGTAAACAGTGTGTCCATAGTGATCCGATATCTTGATCAGGAAATATTCATAGTAAAGGCGAATTCAATGAGTCTTTGATATGATGATCAAGAATGTCATTTATAGGTATAAACGAGTTTTCAACATGTTTTTATGATCCAATTGAGCTATCCTTATGATATAATTTTGGTATTATTTTGGCCGAAAAGGTTTATCTTTTGTGTGTTCCTCTTTAGGTCTGGGCCGACCTAATGCTTGGATAACACATTTTGTTCTGTGTGTTAAAAGTAACTTTGTATTAAGCTGACAAGACTTTTGTATTTTGAGTGTTCCCTCGATTAGGCCGACCTAATTGATAAAGGAAGTTATGTCTGTGCATATATTTATGATGGTCAAAATGATGAAATCAAGTAGGGGAGATATGAGAGTAATGCAAAAAGCACAATAGTGTGAAGTTACTTATAGTGTTTGTATACCAACAACCAAAGAAAAAATTTGATATTACCAAAGTGTAATCGAATTTTCTTTCAACACTTTGAAGGTGCACTTCTTTAGTTCATTTTGGAAGTAAGCCACATCTTGTATTCAGGCAGTGAGCCACATCATGTATTCAGACAGTGAGCCTTTTCAAGGACAATGAGTCCTAGTAGTGAGCCCTTCAATATCTTATAATCGGTTATAATATATTGTGAGCTAATCCTCACTATTGTTTTTCCCATTTTGGGTTTTCCACATAAAAATTTTGGTGTCAATGTGTTATGATCTCTTTTATGTTTTGGTTTGCTATTGCAATTAGATGTGGATTGATAATTGGATGGTTAATAATTAATTTGGATAGTGGAATACTGATTCACCCCCCTCTCAGTATTTGACGTATTCAACAAATGAAAAATGAGTGGTTTTTTGTTGCCTATTATTCCTTGTGTTATATGTATGAGTAATGGTATTGTAACCCAATTGTTGTGAAACATTGTAATTATCAAGCTGCCTTGTAAAGTTCAAGATATCTCCTGGTTTCAATGGTTTATTTTTAGGTGGTTCTAGGATGAGCACAAGTTTGTTTTTAACTTGAGGTTGATGTGAGGGTGGGTAAAGAATCAGTTGAGGTGTGATTGCGTTAACATCTCTTTGTTTCAATTTTTCATGAAAAGCCTTAGCTAATGAACCTTGTGAGATGAAATCCTCAAGGGCTTCATCTAACATATCAAAGTCATCACTACTAAAGGGCCTGAGGGATATGTTAACTTGGAAAAAGAGATTTGACATAATCAAATAACTATGATTTCTCCAAGGGTTTTGTTTGTTTATTTTGATGTTTTTTGTTTTTGTTTTTATTTTATAATAATTTTGAAATGTAAACTAATCTATCTAATAATGCAATGATGCTGAAAATAAAAGAAAATTATAGAAATCTAATAGTAACTTTAACTAAAATATGCAAGAATTTTTTTTCCACAATGTTGCAAAATCTAACTAAATGAGCAATAACTTGAATGCACAAACAAACTATTTCAGGAATTTAATTTTAAGATCTGAAAAAAGTAACAAAAATGTAGATCAGAGACCAACTAACACTCAAAAAATTTTCAAAAAGGTTTGTACAGGGACTCATTCACCCTAGGGCGAATGGGTCTTGTTGTCACTCAATATTGCACCCTTACTAAGTTCCAAAACTTAGCATATTGGTGAAACATGAGATCTTTTCTAGGATGTGGGTCACCTAAAGTGGAAAAGAACCTCCAGAGAAGGCTAGTTCCTCTAATACCTCACCTAAAATGGACTAACTATTGCCTTACTAAGAAAAAGGATAAAGGAAAGGCTTTGAAAATGATAAAATTAAGCTCCTACTACGGTGATGCACCAAAAAGTTTTTTTTCTTAGACTTTGGGCTGCTATTTTGACATACAACTAATCAATTTTTAGTTGCTTATGCACAAAAAAAATGTTTGATATATTTGTGTATAAGTGTTTCATTGGATGGTCTAAGTTTCTTGCAGTTTAGAAGGGATAAAGTATGCTTATCTTCACAACTAAAATCTATTTGAACTATGACACAAACAATAACCTACTCAAACATATCTTTTCCTCTTGAAATTGGTGGAAGTAAGACATTCGTTCAAGGATTTGCACATGAAAAATACAAAAAATAACATCAATTACCTCACACACACAACCAAGATAGAAACTTTGAAGGCTAAAATACTTGTTTTATTGATAGAAGATTCTTTTACAACCATACATAGTCTGAAATATGCTAAAAAATATTTGTTTTCAATCTAAAACTAAAAAATATGAGCTACAATACACAGTAGAAACAAAAAGAAACTTTGTTTCAATTTACAATGTTGTTTTCCAAAAGTGAAAGAACTACAAAAAAATGAAAGAAGGTTTCCTTTTTGTCCACCCTACGATGGAGAGAATGTAGGATGGTATCCAATGATAGTTAAGAGGCTCCTTTATGATTGTTGAATTCTTGACCTCCACTTGGTCACTTGTAACTACTGTCATAAGTGCTTAAACTACCCCTATATGCCTGCAACCTACTCAAATGCTCATCAATACCCTCCTAGATGCTTGCAAACTGCTGCTATAGGTGTCAAACTAAATTTTTCCATTCATAAATGCTCTTTGATGCTTCAAAACTTTCACTTGCATGATTATAGGACATGTGTTCTCAAGAGTTTTGAAAAGAAATAGTCACTTTGTGGTGTAGGATAAAGGTCTTAACTGCTTAGCTTAACACCATCTCTGACTTGAAGGCCTATTATATAGTCCTTGCACCAAACCATTCATATCTCCTTGAAATGTGTCATTGAATAGATGGTGCAAGGACTATATAATAGGCCTTCAAGGAAAAGATGGTGTTAAGCTAAGCATTTAAGACCTTTATCCTATGCCATGAGGTGATTGTTTCTTGTCAAAACTCTTGAGAACACATGTCCTATAATCATGAAAGTGAAATTTTTGAAGCATCAAAGAGAAATTATGAAGGAAAAAGGTCAGTTTGACACCTATAGCAATAGTTTGCAAGCATCTAGGAGGGTATTGATGAGCAGATGTGTAGGTTGCAGGCATATAGGGGCAGTTTAAGCACTTATGACAATAGTTACAAGTGACCAAGTGGAGGTCAAGCAATCAAAAATCATAAAGGAGCCTCTTAATTGTCATTGGATACCATCCTACATTCTCTCCAACGTAGGGTGGACAAAAAGGAAACCTTCTTTCATTTTTCTACAATTCTTTCACTTTTGGAAAATAACATTGTAAATTGAAACAAAGTTTCTTTTTGTTTCTATTGTGTATTATAGCTCATATTTTTTCAGTTTTAGACTGAAAACAAATATTTTGTAACACATTTTCAAGAAAAATATACATATTTTTAGACTATATATGGTGTAAGAGAATCTTCTAGATCAATAAAACAAGTATTTTAGCCTTCAAAGTTTCTCTCTTGGTTGTGTGTGTGAGGTAATTGATGTTATTTTTTGTGATTCTTTATGTGAAAATCCTTGAATGAATGTATTACTTCCACCATTTTCAAGCGGAAAAGATATGTTTGAGTAGGTTATTATTTGTGTTATAGTTCAAATAGATTTTAGTTGTGAAGATAAACACACTTTCTTCCTTCTAAACTGCAAGAAATGTAGACCTTCCAATGAAACACTTATACAAAAATATATCAAACACTTTTGGTGTGAATAAGAAGCTAAAAATTGATTAGGTGTATGTCAAAACAATAGTCCAAAGTCTGAGAAAAAACACTTTTTGGTGCATTACCTCAGTAGGAGCTTAGTTTTATCATTTTCAAAGCCTTTCCTTCTATCCTTTTTCTCAGTAAGGCAATAGTTAGTCCATTTTAGGTGAGGTATTAGAGGAACCAACCTTCTATAGAGGTTATTTTATGCTTTAGGTGACCCACAACCTAGAAAAGTTCCCATGTTCCACCAATATGCTAAGTTCTACAACTTAGTAAGGGCACAATATTGAGTGACAATAATTTTTGGCATGCCCGGTGGGACCAATTATATTGTTTCATTCCAAAATTTTCTCATATATCATTGATATTTGGTGTGTATGTCAGTGATCTCTGCCTTTGGAGGCAAGAAATCAACACATCTAGCGACTCTGAATGGCATTTCTACTAGTTTTAGTATGATTAAGTGTTGGGTTGTTTGTTTTTTAAAAGAGTCTGATTTTACTTGTTTTCCAGCTTTTGAATGAATAAAAAATGTCTATATTTCATGGAAATATGTCACATAATCTATCATATCATGAAAATCTTGCTTATCCACCTCCATATAGGCCTACATATGCCCAAATTCAGTCCTAACAAGAGTTTGTTGCCAACCAACATAGCTATTCACATAATCATCCTCAAGAAGACCTTTATAAGTATTTTTTGGATCTAATCCAAAACATTGACCATATGGAGATTAGTGACATGAAAAGTGTGTTTTTATACATGGATAATTTGTTGGTTGACATCAAGATTCAAATGAAGTTTGATTTGCAGTAGAAAGAGTTGGCTTATCAAGCCCATCTTCATGAGTAGGAGTTGGAGGCACAAAGGATATAGTTTGAAGAAAATATTGAGAGGGAGATAGCTGCAAAAGAGGATTAGATCAAGATTTTATTTTCTCGAACACAAAAAAATGAGGTCCAAACAAATCCTTTCATTCCAGATCAACTTGTTGAAGAGGAGGTTCGTAAGTATAAGTTTCCAAGTTTCAAGCAAAGTGAGCCTCTTAACTCTCCTAAAGTCAAGATTCCAAGTTTTAGAGACCCTTTACCATTTCAAGAGCCTATGTTGGCACAATATGAATTGGTTATTTCTCAAGACCATCCACTTGAAGAGCCCTTTTTCCTCCAAGAAACTCAAGAAACTCAAGAAACTCTCCAAGTTTCCCTATCAGATGAATCTGAATGTCCTATCACTATTTTCCTTTATAAGGGTGGACCTATTGTCTTTCAAGATAACTCACTCACCATGAAGGAATCTAAGAATATAAATTTAGTGCATACAACTATGGAGCAATATCAGTTAAAACATAAAAAATTTGAACAAGAAAAGATCTCTCAAGATGAATCTTTGTATGTTTTAATTAATGAGCTTCCTTGTTCTATTGAAGATGATGAAAATGTTTCAATACTCATCTCAGAAGATCATCTAGGAAAACAAGATGAAAAGGTAGAAGGTGTTGATCAAAAGGAGTATTCTTTAGTTTGGTTTAATGAATTACTTTCCTTCGTTGAAAATGGTGAAGAAAGTGTGAGCTTTCTCTCACCAAAAATAGTTTTAGAGCAACAAGAAAATGTCAAACAATGTGATGACTTGCCGATTTAAAACAATCAAAGTGATAATGGAGCCATGAATCATAAAGATGAATACAAAAATCAACCTTTTGTGGAGTCTAGAAATTTTGATGAGAGCCGTTATGAGAATGATGAAAACCATTTAGACAAGATGCCGATTCATGAAAAAATCAGTGAGATCAACCTTGATTTGAATAATCAAGAAGCTGAGACCCATACAAATATTATGCAAGTGGAACAATAGAAAAAGCAAGACATTGCTTTCCAAGGTATGAGTTCTGATATCTTTTTGAGTTCTCAAGAAATCAGCCATGAAGATATCTTAGAGTATGTTTTGAATGAGGAAACTAATGATGAGTTTGATGAAGATTTATGCACAAACATAATTTAAGATTTTCGTTTAAAGCTTGATGACATGTTTTCAAGTGATTTCAATAAAAAAGATGAGGTTGAAAAAACAAATAACCAACAAGAATCCATACAAAAGAATTCACATTTCATCCTTTTAAGATGATGTCCCATTAGAGATTTAGTCAAGAAAGATATTAACAAGATACAATAGAATTTCAGTGCACCCAAGAATGAGATTTCAACTGAAGAACAATAGATCCAACTCACCCACTCATGCCAAATCAATGGTATGTTTAGTCAATTTCAAAGGGTGAGTGGGTTTGGTTATGTTCTTTAGGTTGCATTGCAACAATTTGTGAGGTGTCTTCTTGTTTCTCACCTCTTATTAGCAGTTCATAAACATGTGATTCATCCTTTGTTAGTTAGAAAAAGGGAGTTATTTTGTAAAACCAGTGAATAGATTTTTTTAAACATCACTACCTTGGTTAGGGTAGGTTAGGCTTAGGTTCTTTGAGTCAATAGGTGCTATTGCACCTAGGTTTTAGGCATATTTTCATTCCTCCAAGTGTTGTTGCATAGTTAGTTGGTTTCAATCATGTTTTTGGGTCTTTTTAGGTAGGTTGGGTGGTTTGAAGGTGTCAAGCATTGTTTTGAAGTGTTGCAATAGTATATAAAGTCTGATTTTAGGTGGGTTTTCAAAATTTCCATGAATCCTATGTCCAATGGACTGTGTAAGGTAGCTGGTCACTAAGTTTTAGTAGGCAAAACTCCATTAGAGTTCGCTAAAGATGTTGACAATTTATTTTAAAAAATGTTTTAAAACATATTGTTAATTGTTTATGTAAATTTTCTATGGGATAAATATGGAAAATATGTGGAAGATAATGTGAAAGAAAAGCATGGAAACTTTTGGAGTAAAATAGAAAATAAAAGAAAAGAAAAATGAAGGCGAAAGATTAAGCCTTATGCTCCCAAAGAGGGGAGTATTTATTTTCTATTTACATCCATGTAGCAAGAGGCTTAGGGTTTCAATTCAATGGTGTTGAAGGAGTCTTTGCTACTGCCAAATAAAATACCTACATTGCAGATATGTATGGAAGGGAGGGATGGTTTTCTAATCATGGTTTTTCAGGGGCTCATGACACATAGAGAGAAGGATAGAGCTTGTTGTCCTAGTTATCCACCACGTTGTAGGATAAGCAGGAAAATTTTGTGTGATGCATTAAGAATGGAGGGTTTCCAGATGCTACGATAGGTTATTTCCACGTAAAAGATACCCCCATAATGAAATCACAATGTGCTTATCTTCTATATTACACCAGGTATGTTGTTGTGAAGAGACATTTAAAGAGCTTGTTTGTGATGTTTAAATGTAGTGTTTCATTTAAATCATACATTTTCTTGACCAATGTAGTTGAAGCCCAGAACTCTTAGGTATTTATCAAAACCTTGTATATTAACTTACCCCTTGAACCCAATATTTCTGAAATATCATTATTGTCAAAGAACATTTAAAGGTATCTAAAAGAATAGTGGTACTTGAAAGAATAAATGAAAAAATGACAGTGATCTATTTGGGAAGGGGAGATTTAGTTATTTTGCAAAGGATGACCTCTACACAATAATCTTGAATAGTGCTAGATTTAACGAATATTATGGTTCGCTACAGTCATAATGAATGTACTTATATAGTGAGAAGCATATTTCAAAGACAAGCCTTCATAGTAAAAACACAATCACAATATCAAGAATATATGTTGGCACGACATACCTGAAGAGAGTAGATATCATGGATAGGGTAAGGTATCAGTAAAAATCATGATTAGAAGATAATGCATATGATGGCTATCAGTTGTGAATAATATGGGATCTACATATTTTGAAAGATAATTTGATTGTGCACTTTTTTTGGTTTATATTGATGCCATTGTCTTCTAAGGGTATAAAATCTAAAAAATGTCAACCATGAACATGTTATGGGTTTTGTATCATGTAAAGCATTTTCCAGGTTGAAAGTGGATACTTGGGTATTCAAATAAACTTAATAACTCATGGGTGTAACTTATTTCACAATAAACTATATGAGTTGCAACAGGTGGATTATCTTGGGTCTTTAAAAGATTGATTTGATGTCTATTTTTAGCTGCCCTTTGATGTATTATGAGTGAAATTAGGGGTTTTGTGGTTAAGAAAAGAGTTTTAGATGATTATTCAAAATATAATGGATAGTTTTGTATGAATGCATGAGATAGTGATGATAATGAATGGTACTTTCTTTGTCCTAGGAAGTGTGCAATCTCATTATCAATTGACAATGCAAGGGTAGTACTAGAGAATAGATCAAAGGGAATTATAGTCATGAGGATGACTGTTAAGAAAGGTACAATCTATAGGGGTTAAAATTATGACAAAAAATAACTTTAATAGTCTTCAAGTAATTTCCATGCAAAAAGTGACACTTATAAATTTGTAGACAAATGTCAAGTCTAAATGGTAGCATATTTCTGAGTGATAGTCCTCCAAGATTAAAATAAGAAAATCCTAAAGGTAGTGTTGCCATACCAAGTGTCACAATAGAGCCATTCAAGGAGGCAATTCTTAGTAAGGTGTAGGTTTCCAAAAATAGTCACATGAGATAAGTGACATTGATAAGTGGCTACAAAGATTAAGTGACATACCTCATGTTAGCATGCATGTGAAGAATAAAGGAAATAGACATGAAATGACAGTGGAAAATGCAAGAGGATGGAAATCCTTGAATTATGACAGTCCAAATTCATAAGAGTGCATCAAGGCAGGATGTCAGTCAAACAAGGGTGCAATATTGAGTGACAACAGGTCCTAGGTCAAAGTTTTTTAAATTTGATTTTTTAGATTTTGAGTTATCCTATGGGTTTTTTGTTTATGATCTATAACAGTAGTTTCTATAACAAAATTTTCTAGATTTATGTCTCTAAATGCAAGTTTAACTAAATTCAAATGATGAACTATGTGACTAAATTTAATATGCAAAATGAATATAAATCCGAATTTAAATGAGTGAATGATGATCTCAATGTAAGTACTGTTATCACGAGAGATTGCACTCGAATGCAAAGCGATAAAGATAAAAAATATTGTGTAACATGGAAACACTTTCAAGCCTGTGGGTTGCTCATAACGAAATTGAATCTCCAGATTATAGGCTAGTTCCCCTTTTGATCTCCTAGAATCTAATGATTTGTGTGGGAAAAGGGATAAAGATTAATCTATGAAACTGAATGAAACTCTAATGATATCCGACTTCTAGGAGGCGATGCACCAAAGCAAACTACATGTAGAATAATTCACAACTAATATTCTCCAAAAAATATATAAACACAACTCAAATCGAGCACCTTAATCACATAATTTTTTAACTAAAAGGCTCTGCTTAATATTACCTTACTAAGGAAAATTGGGTTTTCACAAATTAAGAGAAAAGATAAACTTTAAAATTATAATCAATGACTTGTGATAAACTGCAATTGTGTATATGCATAAGTAAATGAGATATAAACTTTAAGGTTTCTTGTTTGAAACACATTAAACTTGCATCAAATCATTTAAAAGATACAAAAAACCAAAAGCTGCAAAGGTAATCTCTATTTCAATTGAATATCATGAAGGAAAATTATACAAAACACTAAACAAAAAGCTGGAAATAAAGTGCTGCTGTATATTAATCAACTGGAAATAAAAGTTGAGTTACAAGTCTTTCCAATCTCTTTGCTATGTAAAAGAGCAATGGAAGCAAGAACTGAGGAAAAAGACTAAGTCTTTTCTCAACATATACAATGTATGATAACTTCAATGCGCCAAGAGGTGGAACTAAAATCCAACTGAAACTAAAAAATATCTCAAAAATATCCTCTCACGGGCAAAGAAGAAAAGCCTCAAAAACAGGGCCCACAACTGAAGCAAATTGAACTCCAAATGTTGTAAACTCGTCACCTCATTGTGCATGATCGAAAGCCCTCCAAAACTGATGTGAAATTGTAGTTATGTCTCAAAAATCTCCACCATTTGTTCCATTTTGTCTTTGCATGATTTGATCTTTAGTTCCACCTCAGTTACACTTTTGCATGATTTTGGAAAAGGTAATTGTATGATTAAATATTAAAGATAATCAATCGATGATTATTTTAATATTTATTATGTGAAATTTCTCCTCTTCATGCATCACATGTTAAATATTAAGGTAACTATTAGAATATTACCTTTAATATTTAATTACATCGTTTATTTTTGCTCAAAATCATGCAAAACATAAAGTAATCCTTCACTAGAATATGTAAAGTCATTCCATGAGCTTGACACTCCATCTTCAAAGTCATGATCCTTCTATTATCACTAGGTCGATTGACTTAAAGTCAATACCATGGGAAATATTAAAATGAAATGATTTTATTTAAAAACACAAGTCAAAATTACTCCCATCATTCGAATTAGGCTTTGGAGTAAAAGCTATCGAGCCCTAATATTATTGCATCATTTTACACTTTGCTTCTTACTAGAGAAAACCTACTGCTGCACCACCATGAGCTAGGTTTGGAGCTCAAAATCTCATCATTTTACATGTTGTTTCTGATAGCTTTCTAAATATTTCCACAAAAGAATGTAAGGTAATATTTCCTTGGGCATTGAACTCCATTTTTAATGTATTCTCAGGATTCCAAGCCATGAATTATTCATTATTTTTGATGCATCTTTCTTTGTTTAATTTCTCTATTTACATTCCCGAGTTTAATGGCCACCATGGAGAGTATTGATTTGAGTTTTTTGGTCGAGGAAAGAAAATAGAAACCCATGTGGGTTTATGTGCATGTTTTCCTTGCTGCAAGCAAAGGTAAGTCACTTGTAAAGTTTCTAATTTTTTTTACCTTTGTTTCCTGCAAAATTATGCTCTACTCGAGCCCTCTGAGAGTTTATATTTTCTTTCTCTATGAAAAAAATTCATGATTTTATGTGTATTCTGCAATCTAAAGGTCACCATGGATTTTTTGTGTGTTTGCATATTTGTATGGCCGTGGCCATGAGGGAATTGATGTGTGTTTTCTGTTGTTATTTGAACTTGTCTCAGTGTTCCTTTTTGGTATATTGAGCATCTTATGCAAAACTCATGTGGGTTTGGGTCCCTTGATAAGAGAGATAAACTCTCAGGCCGTGCCGTGACTAGGGTTTGAGATTTTGAAAATGATTTAATGATAGTGCACAAAATAGGTATTATAAAACCATTACAAATGTATTCTATGTTTTTTTCCTTGGCTGCGGCCATTATTATATTTCTAGATTCCTCCATGATTATTTCCATTACTTCATGATTCAAATCCATTATGCAATATGAGCATAATGGAAAACCCTACACATTATTTTCGTTACTTCATGAACACTACCCTCTTTACTACCTTGAATTGTATAGGTCGTGGCTCCTAATATTACATTGTTTCTTTATCTTGACATTGCTTTGATAGAAATAATAAGAATCTTCATTGTAGAATTTGTATTTTCCTATTGATTCTTGCACACCTCTTTATCTTTTGTAGTATATTGCAAACCTTTCTCTATTCAGGGCTTGTAATAATGAAGCTTGGCATAATGGGATTTTTTTTGTTCAAATGGAAGCTTGGTGATTTTTTTGTGGTTATGATTACTGTGTATTGAAGATTCTCCAACTGTTTAATTTCTGCTCCATTATGTTGACTGCCCCAAGTAACATTAAGCTTCCAAGAGCCTTAAAATGTGGAAAATTTCCATCTTTTAATGAAGCTTTTTTTAATTAGTTCACACATTTGTTATGATTTAACCCGCATCAAATAAAAAGTTAACTGAAAAAATGAAGGTCTGTTGTTGATCCTTCCATGATATGTATGATTATCTTATTCTTAAGAACACTGCTTGCATCCATAACTGTGATATTTATTGTAGCTGTTTGTGACCTCTATGAATATGTGATTTTTTTGATTTATTCCTCCATGTCATTAGCATACTGAGAGTATCCTTTGGTAACATACAATATGATACAAGACTACCTATTATTATGAGTCATGAATGTTAACTTACCTTTCTATCTTGATGAACACTTGCTCTACTCTGGTAATTAAATGTTGTCATTGGATACAACCTTTATCTATTGACATGTGATAACTGTAGTACCTCTTTTCCTCTCTTGTAAATAAGAGAATGCAATATGCTAGGCTCGACCCTTGTGGGAGCCCATTTTCCTCCACATACTAAAATGTTGAACATGATGAACCAGTAATGAAACATGTACCTATACCTGCATAGTGAACAAACATGTTAGATAAAAATAGTGAAATTCAATGTTCTTCTGATGATTTTCTTTGGATATCTTGAATACAAATGTTCATCTTTCTTTTCTTGATCAATTGTAAGATAGAAAGTATTTGCTTGATTAGAGATGAATAGGATTTGTATGGAACCCAAAGCTCTAACATCTCTTCTTTCCACCCTTGCAAATTTCTTTCTTGGAGCAGAAATTAGACAACTCAATGAAATTGACACAATATTCAATAATGGGATTCTTCATTTTACAGGAAATGACGGGTCCCATATCTTATTTTATGCATTTATTTTCTCGTACTTTCTTGCTATTTTATATCTGTTCAGATTTAGTTACTCCCACAACTTGTGCGGGACTTCAAAAACATTTCTTTCAAATATATTAGTTATTTCATATCATATAATGACTTGTGTATTTTCATTTGTGAATCACTACATAATATGAAATAACCAAATGAACTATTTGAAGCATATGTTTTGTAATCATAAATAGCAACAACAACATACTTGAAACATGAACTGCAAAAAATAGTTTAGCTTCAGAACCTGATAATCTTTCAATGTTTGGTTTTCTTATCTAATTTTCTCAAGTGTCAAAAATTTTCTCACCCCCATTTAACAACTGCTTAATAAAACTTTACTAATTTGAGCTAGAAGCTAAAAATTAGTAACAAGTACTATGCAAAATAAATTCAAATCTAATGCAATTTTTATGATTTTTGATGATTTTAAGTGATGCAAACATGCAAATTTAACTCTAAATTCAATGTTCATTAATGCAAGATGAAAGAACCCTAAATGTAAAGCAACCAATTCAAATCTAATGAAAACTAGTGCAAAACTCAAATCTAGGGTTAAAATGACTCCAATTTTCAGTATGTTATTGTGCAAGGTCAGGTTCACCAAAATGAAACACAAAAAAATGGGAGGGTCCTAAGGTTTCCAAAAATAGAAAAGTGGATTCAAAGAGGGAAAAAGGGGTCCTACTTCTCTAATCTCATTAGGAAATGAGATCCCAACGAAGAATTGACTAACTACCCTTAGGAGAATCAATTCTATGGGGGAATCTTCAGATTTACATTTTATGTTAGGACGAGGGTCTAGGTCAAACAACACTTTGGGGAGAAAGATTAAAAATAGAAAATCAATTCCAAATTGCAATATATCACTTGGATCTAGTAGATTATGCATAAAAATGAAGGAACCAATAATGTTTCTAGAAAATATGAGAGGAATAAATGCAATGCACCTATCACAAAATGCTATTTCTTCAACCCTAACAAGGACTCATTTTCCCAAGGGTGAATGGGTCATGGCTGATTTTTTTGGAAAACTCTGAATCTGAGATTTGAGCCCAAGACCTAAAATTCTTCCCTATAACATTGCACCTTCTCCCCTAGATCCGGATATGTGAATAATTTGCAAAAAAAAATTGTTGTTTGTTGGTGGATACGGGTTTGCTTTGGTCAAACCCCAAGTTTGGTAATTAACCCTTGATGAAAAATATAGATCTGAAACATAAAATGTGTGTGCAATCCCTAACCTCAAGTGTGTCTAAGATTATGAAACTTAAGATGCAAAGGAACCCAATTCAAGTTTGTTAGAACAAGATCCCTAAAATGAACATGAACAATTATGAAGACCTACTTTGGGAGATCTCAAATCACCCTAACGTCATAAAACTGATTATACCTTCCTTTAGGTAGAAAGTAGAATGATAATAGAATATGGAACCACTTAGGAAACACTTCATTACTCTTGGTTGAATATCTAGTGGATCTCCCAAAACCTAGAATCCATCATGATCCTCTATAGGAATCTATCATAAATCCTTTGGCAATGCTTGATCTTGATATCAAAATGAGCTTGCAGACCTGCAAAAAACAACTAAAATACTATTCCAAGAATTTAATTTTGAATGCTTGATTAACTTCTCCTTGCTCTTGAATATGAATACTTGACCTCATGTGAATTTATCTTCGTTGCTAGTAAAAAATGAATGTGAAACTTAGTTTTATAGGCTTCCTTTCTAATTTTCCAATTATCAGGTCCTGAAAGCCAACACTTTAAATTTGAGTTTGAAACCTTAAAATTCCTCCAAAAACATGTTTAGAGTTGATTTTAAGGCACTTAATGAGGACCCATTCACCCATGGGCGAATGAGTCCTGACCTACAACTTTAGGACTCCACAAATGTTAGGGCATGAATTTAATAAATATAATTTATTCAATGCGGGTTGTGGTGTCAGGAAATAAATAAAATAGGCCTTGGGATACATAATAAAGGGTATTAGGACCCTATTAATGAGGTTTTAAAATGCATAAATGAAAAAGGTTAGTAAATAGGTCCAAATAAGTGTGAAATTATACTTTCTCCTAGAAATGGGTGCAATTTTCTATAGTACAGTTGACATCAATGCCAATATTGTATCTGCACAGTGTGTATCTCATGCTCATGTTGCCAACAAAAATGCCAATGAGAAAATCCCCAAACTTCCAACAATCTCCCCCTTTTTCATTGATGGAAACATCCATCAACTCTTCTACAATCTTCTTCAAACTTTTCTTCCCCTTTAACATCAAGGGAAAAGGGTGTAAAACATAGACATATTGTTGTTATCCTTTCTTCTTCTCTTTACAGAGATTTTGCATTATCAACCAACTCTTCACTAGATTACACATATACTCCCCCTGTCAAATATATATGTATACAAGAGAGTAAAAAATTAACCAACTCCCCTTAATAATGCTATCCATCAAATTGGGTCAAAATTTGCATTAAAAAACTATCTTCTAACTTCCACATATGTACATAGAAATCTGAATTGCATAAAAATAAATATAAATTAGCTAGTGGATGATATATTGCTACTATTTGACACCTGTAATTTTGCAAGGTGTGCCTCTGAATCCTTCTTTTCATTGTCTCATTCCTTCTTGTCTATCCCAAGCATGCGGCTCTTGGTCTCAAACTCCATGAGGAGTTAAATTTGGCATCATTTGGAATGTTAGGTATCAGATTCATCTTTGTAGCCTTCTCCTCATTTGTTAGAGCAATAGATACAAATGTATACTTTTCATTTACCATCTTTCTAAGATGTCAAATTTGCGCTATTATATTTTCTCTTTTTTCCTATAGTTGGAAGAATTATTCATGGAGGTTTTCAATCACCAACCTTGTTGATCCCGTTGGACTCAAGGGAACACTGAGAGGGAGGGGGGGTGAATCAGTGTTCTACAAATATTTTTATTAATTTGAAAATTAAACCATTCTGACATTACATTTAAAGGAAAGATGCAAGCATTCAAAGGAGACATTCATAACACCATAACACAAGAATTTTTGTGTGGAAACCCTGTTAGGGGAAAAACCATGGTGGAGGTTAGTCCACAATCTGAGTACTCAAATAAAATTTTTACAAAAGAGAATGCACTTGAATTTAGGTACACTACCTAGAGCTCACTTCTCAAAGAGAAGGATCAC
Organism: Sequoiadendron giganteum; assembly: GCA_007115665.2. NCBI lineage: Eukaryota > Viridiplantae > Streptophyta > Pinopsida > Cupressales > Cupressaceae > Sequoiadendron > Sequoiadendron giganteum. Next base: position 294,409,544 of record CM021107.1, read on the forward strand.
TACCTTACAAAAGTTTAGATTAAAACCATCTGAAGGGTGAACTGAGATAGTAGCATCTATTCATGCCAGGTCATGGTTCTGGTAAAGCTCATAGATTAGATTCTGGATCTTCTTTTTGATTCTGCATTTCATTATGCTCTGCTCTACTCTTTTCTACTCTTCACATCACACATAGATAAATTCACACTATTGCTCTGCTTAATTTCACACCACACATTTTCTATGTTCACTATCCCCACTATTCCTTATCAAAATGATAAAACTAATCTCATATATATATATCCGCTATCAAGGATTTGAAATTTCATATGTCGTCTTCATAAAACATTAAGTTCTTTACAACTGTCGGCTAGATCCTTAATTAAATATTTATGCGTATCCTCTAAAGTCGATTAAGACATAGAGAGGACCCAAATTAATTAGTCCTTATACATCCACGATTACTATATTTGCCAAGTCGGCCTTCTAGCACATATAACCAAAAAATTAGTGCACCAGATCTCCTAGATCGCAAACCAGTGAATGCACATCAGTATAATTATCAAATAAGGTATTAAAAACATCAAAAAACATTTCTCTGAGATCCATAACCCAAAATAATAGCCCGGTGAAGTGATTTGATCGATATCTTAGCCTTTAACTAGATGCTATTTTCTTCACTCTGTTCTGCCGATGTAAACCAAAACTATACTATAAATCAGATACATGAATTAGGTTGCTATCAATGACAACACTTACAAGCCATATTCCAACAATCTCCCCCTTTGGCATTGGTGGCAACACTTAGTGAAAAATGACTAAGTGTCAGAATCATTATAAGTACGTTGCCAAACTTTACTACTCTATCTCCCTTATGCTTCAAAAACATAGCTCCCCCTAAGATTGATGAGACATTTTTTACAACACTCTCTCCCCCTTTGACATCAATGAAAAATCATAGAAACCATATGCAAAAAAGACAAAAAAATGTGTTCAAAATCTTCAAAACTTCAAAACATATATGTCGACAATTCTCCCCCTTTGACCAAAACTTCAAAAAATTGAATTAGTTTTGAAAAAAAGCAACTGCTACTTTAGAAAATTATCTTATGATTTTTCTTTGTTTATGGAAGGAACTTCTTCCAAGAATCTATTGTGATCCCAATGATAATGATCAATCTATTGTTTTTGGATGTTTTTTTGACAATTTCAGTTAGAGATTCCGGAATTGTAATTGCTTCATCTAGTTTCTCTCCTTTCCTTAGAATCTCCACCATCTACTCCAATATGCATTTGGTTAGATCCTTCACCATCCAAAAATTGTCCACAAGTGTGTTCTTGGTGGATTGAACTTTTGTGTGTTTAGACTGTAGCTCCTGAATATTTTTCCTGATGGTGCCATCCTGATCATGAAACATGTCAATGATTTTTCCAATCCCATTCAACTCTATTTCAATATGCTCCAATTTCTCTTTGTATTTACCAACAACATGGGGCCAACAAATGCAATAGATTTAGATGTTACTAGCTGCATTGATGCACTTCCTCAACTCATTCATTTTATTCTTTAATTTGGTAAGTGATAGTCTAAACTGCTCCTTCAAATGAGACATAACTTCACCTTCTTCTTTATCTTTATCCTAAGAGTTTATCATTTCTTTACCGTGTTCAATCATTTCTTCAGGTAGAATGTTCTACAAAATTTCCAATTTGATCTTGCAGTGCTCAACATGAGCATTTAGTACACTCAAAATCATATCTTGATCATATGATGGTCTAATAGACAACAACTTAGTGATTTTCTGCATTCCACCTTCTTCCTGAATAAGCTGTTGTAGCTTCTCCTTTGTCAGGTCATCTTCTTCCTCACTAGATTTTTCTGGTTCTGATTCATTTCTCTGTGGATCCTCAATTTCTTCAACAAATTCTTCATCTAGAATATCCACAATTTCCTTTTCTTTTCCTTTTCCTTCAATTTTGGGAATCTTGCATTCCAAAGGGCTGTATTCAACAATTTCTTTTTCTCTTTTTGGATTTTTCCCCATGCCACCAAAAGAGGAACCAAATTCAATTGTTCTTACTAGAAGGGAAATATTGACTGATCCACACTTTCCAAGAAAATTCTTAAGGAAATTTTCAAATTCTTGATCCCAATTAGCCAAGATCCTAGAATATGAGTATATTTGATTGCATATCGGTTCATTTGCTTTCCACACCACATTGCTTATCTTTGGCAGAAAATTCAAGAAATACATTTATAAACATATAATCAAAGTACCAAAATTGAAAGGGCAGCCTGTCTCTTTTGTTAGTTGCACATTCTCCATTAGTTGATCCTTTATCAATCTGCACAGGTCAAAGTCCTGTCCTTCAATTATCATCTTGTGAGAAATGTAGACTGCACCAGTCGAGGTCACTCCTCGGTTTCTGAAAAAGACTTTATATGAAATTTCATGTGCAATGTCCTTTGTAATAGGATCCTTGATTGTTGCAATTATCAGTTCCCTCTGATCTCCAATTATTTTGGTTAGGGTTTCAACTTCTTTGTTCCAGATGGATTTCTTCCTTGGTATATCTCCAAATTTGCATAATCCAATCAAATTCTTAATTACTTCCTTTGAAATGATGTAGGGTTTGTCCAAAGTTAAAGTATCATCATGCAATCTGCTCAAGATGAATTTAACGAATTATACATTCTCAAAGTATGAAAACTCATTCCAAATATCCAAATTCTTGTGTTTGGCTTCTCTCAATTGCTTCAATTTTTTGGGTAACAACATATTCCTCATGGACCTAATATTTCCACTATTGTATTCATCCAAAATGATTGAACCTTTGATTTTTTCCATTTTACTTTCGCACTTAGGTTTAACAACCGCACACCAACTTTTATGAAAATTTTGAAAGCAATTGAAATACCTGATAGATTTTGAGTTTCTTCGATGAATCAACTTCTCTGCTTCAAAATTTTGCTACTGGGTGCTCTCCTTCTTCTCTTCTTTGATGCAAAGTGACAAATGACGGTTCCAACTTGACTTTTATAGCTAGCATGCTTGTAATAAATTCATTTTCTCTAAGTTTTTTGGGTGCTCTATTTTCTCAGACAACGACAAAAAAATTCTTCTACAGACCTTTAATTCTTTGAATTTTCTTGTGAATGTTCTCCAAAACCTCTGCATATCATTCATACACCGTTTTGACCATTCTTTGCATTCTGGTACCATCTACAAATAGGGGAGGAAATATTTTCTTGAAAAACTCCCCCTAGGCAGTGGCCTGAAATCAATTTCTGAAAGAATTACCAGAAGCAGGTTTTGGTGCAAAACCATTTCCAGCATCAAGCTCATCCTTCCTTACCCATGTTTTCTTCAACTCATCTCTTATCTCATTTGCTATCACTTTTTCTTTTCCTTTATCATCTTCCCGTATATTTCTGCCTCGGTATACCAGGCCTCTTCTATCCACATTTTTGTTTCTGCAGAATCTTGCGATGTGACCATATTTATTGAAATTTTAACACACATCATTCCATTGATTTATTCTTGATTTGAATTGATTAGCAATATGTCCAAATCTTCCACATGTGTAACATTCAACATTCTTTCTATTGACAGAGTAGTTTTTGACACATTTCTTCATTCGATTGATTTATGACCAAACTTTTTGCATTTGAAACACTAACCAAAAAATGATGAATCTCTTGATTTCATATTACTTTTGCATTGAGTAGCCATATGGCCAAATTTATTGCAAGAAAAACAATATCCATCAAATTTTTGAGCATTAGGTTGTCTTACCAATACCTTCCACCTTTGTTCATCTGGTTTCCTTGTTTGTAATTCTTTTGTCTGAATCTATAACTTTCTCCTTTTTCATATCCAAGACCTCTTTTATCATTTCCACTCTTCTATCCTTGATTAAGCTCATCAAGCTTAACTAAACTAATCTTAAACTTTTCCTTGTATTCATTTGCAATGGTAAGTTCATTCCTAAGAATAAAAATCTTCTTACCGAGTTATTCTTCATTATTTCTGGATCATTGCAGTTATCTTTCCAACTAAATGAATTCTCCATTTAATCTTCTACATTCATCAGATTTATCTTTTAAGGACTAAGCAAGATTATTCTCATTCTTCTTCCTTTCTTCAATCTCTTTAGTACGCTTCATCACCATAGATTCCATTTCATGTTTTAGGGTAGCACTATCTTTGGCAATATTTTCACATTCTTCAGTTATTTCCTTCAAGGTTTGGTTCAGGTGAGCATCATCCATGTTTTCAGTCTCTTGTTTCTATATCTGGTCACAAAGATCTTTTCTCTTTTCCCAGGATTTAACAATCCGATCCTTCAATGACTGGATGAATTTATCAACATCCTTAAGATTTTCTTTTAATTGGTGGACTTCTTCTTTAGACTGATCAAGGTTATCAAGTGCCACAAAAAGCTACTGCTGAAGACTACCAGAGTCCATCACATTCCAAGATCCACCTCAAGTTGCTAAAATTCTTCCAAGGAACCATAAGCTCTGATACCAATTGTTGGACTCAATGGAACACTGAGAGGGGGGGGGGGTGCATCAGTGTTCTGCAAATCTTAACTTTATTAATCTGAAACTTAAACCATTTTGACATTACATTTAAAGGAAATATGCAAGCATTCAAAGGAGACATTCATAACACCATGACATAGGGATTTTTGAGTGGAAACCCTATTAGGGGAAAAACCATGGTGGAGGTTAATCCACAATTTGAATACTCAAATAAAATTTTTACAAAAGAGAATGCACTTGCATTCAGGCACACTACCTAGAGCTCACTGCTCAAAGAGAAGGCTCATTTCCTTACAAAATGTCAGATTAAAACCATCTGAAGGTTGAACTAAGATAGTAGCATCTATTTATACCAAGTTACAGTTCTGATGAAGCTCATAGATTAGATTTGGGATCTTCTTTCTAATTCTACATTTTGCTCAGCTCTTCGCATCACACAGATAAATTCACACTATTGCTCTGCTGAATTTCGCACCACACATTTTCTATGTTCACTATCCCCGCTATTCCTTATCAAAATGATAAAATCGATCTCATATATATATCCACTATCAAGGATTTGAACATTCATATGTTAGCTTCATAAAACATTAAGTTCTTTACAACTGTCGGCTAGATCCTTAATTAAATATTTATGCATATCCTCCAAAGTTAGTTAAGACATAGAGAGGACCCAAACAAACATATTTGAGCACAAAAATGTTTAATTAATTACTCCTTATACATTCATGATTACTATATTTGCTAGGTCAGTCTTCTAGAACAGATAACCAACAAATTAGTGCATCGGATCTCCTAGATCGCATACCAGTGAATGTACATCAATATAATTCTCAAATAAGGTATTAAAAAAATCAACAAACCTTCCTCTAAGATCCATAACCCAAAATAATATCCCCGTGAAGTGATTTGATTGATATCTTAGCCTTTAACTGGATGCTTGGTTCTTCACTCTGTTATGTCGGTGTAAACCAAAACTATACTATAGATCAAATACATGACTTAGGTTTCCATCAATGAAAAAAATTACAAGCCATATTCCAACAGATCCATATGTATCATTTTTTAGGTTGTAAGAATCACATGCCATGTCAATCTAGGACTCAATAGAGTCCATATAATCCTTTATACTCTTTGTGGACCTAGACCATTTTAGAAAAGAATGAAACGAGTCTTTGGTCTCTTCTACACAATCTTGCACTTCCTTGAGATTTGATTGAAATTTATTATGTGTAGTAGCACATTTATCCACCATTTCTTCGAACTTCTTGTCATCCACCTTCTTGGTGATCTCCTACAATTTCTACTATAGTCCACTAGAATATCCTTTAAAAGAATCATGTAAAAGCTTTAATTTTTTTTACACCAAATAGAGAATTGTCGATGCTTACTCTCATTACAATCTCATGCAGTTCCTTTACTACTTCATCTATTAGCTTTTCACTCTTTTGATGAGTCCACCATATTTATTTCCTTGTAGAGGTGTGGAATGCATCTCCTAGTTGTAACTTGTGTAGTGGGTACATCTTATCCATATCTACTTGACCTTGTTGTATTGGTATCTATAATAGTTGAGGGGAGACAACTGGTTGAAACTATAATTGTATGATCAATAGAATCTTCAAGGAGTCTCCAGAGGTTCTAAAATACTCTCCAATCAATTTATCATCAATATATTTCTTTTCCAAAGCCTTTTCCTGGTCACCAATGCAATCCTCTACTTTTTCATTCTTCTCAGCATTGTCAGGTTCTTCCTCATTCTTCTTCTCATCATCAACATATTTTTCATTATTATTCAAATGAGGCATATGTTATGTGTTTTGTACCTCATTGGTCTTTGGTTTGTCTCGTACAACTTCTGCATTCTTCTCTATGGTATTTTCTAATTCTAGAGGAGGGGAGTTATGTTTTGTATTAGTGTCCTCCTTTTGTGACTTTTCAACCTTCCCTTCTATAACAATATTTTCTCCTAACAGAGGAGTCCCACCAGTAAGACCTTCTTCTACAATGTTCTCTTCCACATCTAGAAGGGTATCATTTTGCAAATTCTCTCGTTTTTCTCCATGCTCATGCTGAGCATCTTCATGCTATACAATTTTTCTTCATTCAATTATGCGATAAACATATCGTTATGTATTTCCTTTTCACTGTCAGGGGTCATACCCAACTCCTTTGCCAAGTTGGCAATCTTCCCAAAAGTCTCACTCTTTAATATCTCTATATATTCTTTGTCTATATTCATAAGTGTAGTGAACCTTTGTTTGGTCCTAAATTATTTTCTACACACTTGAGATAATCTAGCTTTATTCTCATTTAAGAGGTTAGCATTAGCTTTATCCAAAGCAAATGACCTCAACTTTTCATCTTCATTCATTGCCACTTCTCTTCTAGCATACAATGCATTCTTCATATCTTGAGGCAATTGGCCTTCAATATCCTTCACACTCACATCAAATGTAACTATATACCTAAAATGTCCTCTTCTATTGTAGATTTATCCATGTCATTTGCAAATGTATACAGGTCAACAGTTTTCTCCAACATCTCATGTTCTACAATACCATTAAACAATGTGTCTAATTTCACAGAGCTATGAGTTCTTAATGGAGGGGTAGACTTATCCATCTTTGTATTCTTTGATTTTGGAGGATATTTTTCTCCTTTAACTTTATTCTATTGGAGTGAAAAGACATTGAGAGGGGGGGGGGGGTGAATCAGTGTTATTAACCATTTTGACAAATTTTATTGAAATTGAAATAAACCAAGTGTATGCTCTCATTATCAATGATAAAATCATTCATGTATTGAATTCAATCACATAAACTAAAATGAGAATAGTGAAACATAGCATTTTAAAGCATTAAAGCACTAAATCAAATGAACCATAGATACTCAAATAGACACAAGATATTCTGAGTGGAAAACCCTCCCAGGGTAGAAAAACCACTCCTTAACCTGCTACCTTTTTCAGGATTTCATTTCAATAATCATTTTTGACAATGTCTCATAGGCTGAATTCTGAGCACCAACTCAAGGAGCACCAACCCCTTTTCTCTTTTCACTAAAAAATACAATGATACAGAGGATCTCTCTGTTTCTCTAATTTCTATCAAGTGCCTCTTGACCGACAATGTTTACAATTCTCAAATGTCAAGAATGACACTTCAGAATTCCATCCACTGTCAAGCCTTAAGACAACTTGAGGAAATATCTTATATATTTCATTTTTCAATCTCAATGCTCAACTTCTCCTTAATATATTCACAATGATATGTTCTCACACTAGTTTTTCACACTTTTTCTCATACATAATTCATGGTACTCTCCAAACAGTTAACTCTCTCTTTCAATTTTTACAGAAAAAATAATAACCCTATATCTCATGCAATTTTTCATGGTACATCTCTATCTTTTTCTCTTCTTTTTTTTCAGTAATATTTTTGCCCTAATCTCTCTATTTTCTTCAATTTACAGATTTCATCATTACACACAATTTTTGGTTATAACAAAATCTTTCATTTCAAAAATGAAATAGAGGTGATCATCAGGTTACCAACTTCCAGTCGAGCAACCTTGCCAAGTATTGCCAAGTTTTTTTTTTAAAAAGAAAGATTAACATTTCTATTTCTTCTGTTAGGATAAACAAGCAACATGCAAATATAGAAATTTGACTGAACCCTATCATGTCAAGCAACCTGTACAGGCAGAGCTTAACCAAACAACATCAAGGCATGCATACAATTCATAAATAATAACCACTGAAACTGCTGCAAAGCAAGGTAACTAAATTCACATTGTAGTGAAACAGAAAAAAAATAAACCCCATAATAATGCATCCAAGAGTAGTTACAAATGAACCTAGGTAAGAAACTTAATAGATTCAAATATTTCATGAATACCCACAAGCCAAAAACCATGACCCATACAACTGACATGATAACCTTTGAAAAATGCAATCAAGATTTAGTGTAATAATTTCAGATTTGACCATGAAAAGAATAGACCAAATTTTCACCTTTCATTTAGCATAGAACACTTATCTCTTATTAACCTTGCCAAAGAAGTAACGGTTCTGCAAAGCAGACAAAGAGAAGAATACCTGTGAAGACCGAAATAGACAATCATGCTCATTGTTACTAGACCAACAGTGAGAGAAATGACCAAGACTCCTTCCAATCTTGAGCCTTCACCCAATGACAAGAAGCAAACACATGAATCAACCATTGTAATGGTCTTCCAACATTCCCCATATGCTGTCCAAGGTCAGAAAGCCAAAAAATACAATGAAACGACTGAGAGAAGGTTTCCATGGTGGTAGCCGAGTTAGGGTTCCAAACCCACGAGCAAGTGAAGCAAAAGTATTGAGCTAAAAATCCTTAGCAAACAAAGAATCGATGACTAGTCAAGTGTTGATTGAACTTTGAAGTCCAAAATGACTAACATAATAATTCACAAAATCATTTTTCCATTTGAAGTCCGCGGACTGTCCAAAGACCAACTGTCGACAAACTCATTACCCCCGAATCAAAGACTAAGCATGTGAAAGGTCAGCTTAATAATGCCTAGCATTATTTCATGTAAAGTGTCGAATGCTTAAGTCTTAATGTTCCCAAGTAATCACAAGCCTAGTCACTTCCAATGTGACATTTACAATAATTAAAACCTTACCTGTTGTCGCCTTTTAAGCCTTGTGATTTATCTATCATAAGAATCAATTGCAATATAATATGCACTGCCATATAATGTGCCAAATATAATATCCAAAGCCTTGTGAAGAGTAATAAAGGCTAATTTTATGCTAAGTTCACAATTCCATTCACTCATGCCAAATACCATAAACCATATGGCCATGTCACAATATCATATGTCATATGCCCAAACTATTATCAGTTGATTAAGGAAACCCGATAGGGTTTTCTTAAAATTAAAAAATAAACTCCATCTTATAAGCCCAAGCATCAAGAACCAGAGATCATTACCTGAATGAGGATAGAGTAAGATGACTTTGAATATGATAAAAAGAATTATCAATTTCATGATGCTAGAAACTGATCAAGCCAAACATATAAACCTGTAGAACACTGAACATGCCAATATCATGTCATCAAGTGAATCACTGTAGCAAAAAATGGAAAATCAGAAACATGTCACGTGATCAAAGGAACATAAACCTTTATCTAAAATTCATTAACTGATATTTGCACATGGATTCAAGAGATCAGTGCCACCAATAGATAATACCATAAATGAAGTAAATATGCCAATCAGAAATGAAGTAGATTAACTGAGTAAACAATCACCAAGATGCCAGACTGTAACACATATTGTCATCAAGGACAAATTAACACAAGAGAGATTCAACATATTCTCCCTTACATAGATTTTAAATTCCTTTTTTTGTTTCTCTACCTCAAATTCATTATCGATGTCAAGAATGTCAACCTTGACCTTCTTTGTATTTGTCTCTTCTTGAGAGACTCGAGATTTTCTTTTTCTAATCAAAGGTTGTTCTTCTACTTCTTCCTCTTCTTCCTTACACTCAAATTATTTTCCCTTGTGGCCTTATTCTTCACTCTCCTTTATTGTGTGGTACCTTGCTACTTTGCTAGAGGATCCTTTTCCTTCACTGGTGCACTTAGTTGTTTTGTTGGAGCACTGGCTGGCTCCTTTCTCTTAGTTCCACTAGTAGAGGGAAAATTTCCAAAGAAATTGGGGGAAATAAGAGAGGGGGTATATGTTCTACCAAATATTCTTGTACTAGATGCACCTCCCAAAGAGCCAGACATTCATTTAGCTTTCTTCAACCGTTCCTTTGAAATTCCCATCAGCTCTACAACCTATGTAGTCATTTTCTCAACATATTTTTTTCTCTGTTTCTCCCTCTACTGAATGTGTACCTCCATAGACTTCTCTTCATATGTGCTATATATTTCCTTAGAGGTGTCTTTAGGTTTTCTCAGCATATGTTCTACTAGACCAAAAATTACATCCTTTATAACTTCATATCCCTTCTGGGATCCACACAGTCCTAGGCTCAACAACCTCCATTATGAAATGGTCCTTTCTTACCATGAAAATTATGTAGTTTTTTTATTTTTCCACCACACTCTTCAATTTTTTTTTCTCTAGATTACTTATTTTCTTGGAAAGTATTAAAGAGTCCCCATAGTTCCTTCTTCTATGTGTCCTCATCTCCTAATATCAATATGTGATCTCTGATTTGATGTACCACTAGTCTCTCCTTCAACCATACTATGTTTCTAGTTTCGAGAACCTCATTAAGGAAGTAGAAAAAAAAACAAATAATCAAGGTACCAAAACTAAAGGGGTACTTGTAGGAGTCTTTGGTCTTCTACAATTTTTCTAAGAATTTTTCCCTCAACAACTCACACAAATCATAGTTTGCACCTTTCTTAACCATATCATGTGCAATGTTGATGATGGTTACAAAAAAAAAGTTCTCTCTATTTGTGAAATTATCTTGTACCCTATTACCATTGTTACATATTTCATCATAGGTTCTTTGATGTCTTTGATTTTCAAGGATCTCTTTTCATACCTAACACTTGTCAAACCCATCACCATTCCATTCTTTACTCATTTGAGTGTGGAACTGGATTGGTTGAGAATAATCCCACAAAACCCTAATAGCCTATTTGTTGATTAAATATGGAATATCCAACCACTTAAACCTATCATGAATTCTGCTCAAGGTGTATCTGACCTACTCATCAATGTACTAAAATATAGGGAGACTATTCCACACATCAAGCTTCTTCTCCACCGAAATCTTGAACTCATATTTTAGTTCAAATTGATCTTCAGTGAGCTCTTTAAACCACACATCTCCTAGCTTAGAGTGATTATACTCATCCAATTTAGCATGAATTTATATCCTGGCATCTTTTGTGTGCAACATATGACTATATAAAATTCTCAAGAATGTACCATCTAGATTAGTCATCATTGACTTATTAGGGTGTCATTTGAATTTTGAATGGGGTTAGTCCACAACCTCTATAACTTGTGGGGTATAAATTTTGCAAAAAATTGAAATTTCTTCTAAAACTAGGGAAAATGGAAACTATAAATACCTTTTAATCATTTTCAATTAGGTTTTTGTGGACAACAACTCTAAATATTTTTACTTCGCTCCTTGTCTACTCTTTTCTCCTTGAATTCTTGTTTGAAAATGATTTTTTGTTAAGTGAAATCACTTATAAACCATTTAGAAATTTGACATAATTTGCATTGAATATAATGATTTGAATTTAGGAAAAAAAAGATGATAACCCTAATTTCAATGTATAGTCACCTTCTATTACTCCGCATATTTCTGCATCTTAATATTTTCTACTAGTGTTTTCACCAATAGGTCAATCATATCAACCTACATCTCATATCCACATGTTGAGGGAATCAACCCCATGTCTTTGGCAGGGGATTAATGATTGTTAAAAATCACCCTAAGACAAAGCTCTTGACTCAGTTTCTAGAGGAAACATCTATACCAGAAGTTGTCACAAATTCATCCTTAACTTTTCTTTCTTCTTTCTTTCTCTAGATCTTATCCATCTCTTTCTTCATCTCTACTGGATCAACCTTTTTCACCAAATCATTCATCTTTACTAGATCAACCTTCACATTCTTGCTTTTGTAAAAATGAGTAATGTGTCCTAGCTTATTACATTTGTAGCATTTTACATTTTGAAAAAGCTTACTTCCACCCATTTTGAATCTACATTGATTAGCTTTGTGCCCAAATTTATTGCATGTATAATAGTAGCCATTGAAAGTGAAACATTATACGATTGCTATAACCATTCGTCATTTGATTTCTACATTCACTAGCTCTATGACCAAATCTATTGCATGTAAAGCATTGAATAAGAAATGATTGAATATTCAGATTCATTCTACTTCTACATTCCATAGCCTTATGTCCAAACTTATTTCATGAATAACAATAATCATTAAAAGATAGGTAGATTTGTGCATTTGTTTGTCTAAAAGGTGGTATTTTGAAGCCTTTCCTTTGATTCCAGACCTACTTTGCATTGCTCTTCTTTTCCTCAATATTCTTTTGTTCATTGTTCTTATTTTCAACACTTGGTGTTTGATATGCCTTTGAGATTTCTCCTTTTCAAACCCCAATCCACCTTTGTCTTTATAACTCTTCTGATTTGTATTTATTTCATCAAGCATTATATAGCTCATCTTAAATTTTTCTTCTTGAATCTTTGGTTTCTCCAGACATGATCTCAAGGTTATGACTTCTTATTCAAGATTTGAGAATTATTCAAAATTTTCTTTCAACTTAGCATTCAAGTAGTCTTCAACTCTTTTACTTTCTTCAATCTACAATTTCAAGTTGTGAATGTTCTCATTTGATTGCTTGAGCTCTTTGATCTTGTCTATATATTTATTGATTTTCTCTCTCAATGTCTTAATGCATTCATCTGCATCACTAAGATCCTTTTTTAGATATTTGTTCTTAGATTTTTCTTTATCCAAATCATCTAGGGCATATTGAGCTCTCCTTCCATATCAACACTCTAGTATTCTTCAATAAATCCTACCATAGGATTTTCTTCTAGAGGAGTAGGATATCTCCTAGTATCCATGTGTCCAACTCCAAGATCTACCTTAGCGATCAATCTAATTGAAGGAACCAAAATCTAATACTAATTGTTGAACACCAAAATACTGAGAGTGGGGGTGAATCAATATTCTTTGAAACCACTTAACCATTTAAACATTCATTCCACACATTATATTCAAATTGAATTAAGGAAAGAAGCCATCATACAATGTAACAAATAACACCATATTTCTATGTGGAAAACCCCAAAAGGGAGAAACCACGGTGAGGATTAGCTCATAGTATATTATAACTAGTTATAAGATATTACAAAAAGGCTCACTGCCAGGTGGACTCACTGTGCAAAGAATAAGAGAAATAGAAGAGAGGGGTGGCTCACTTCCATGATTTGAATTACTACAAATTCATCTACAATATGTAGGAAATATAGTTTTACTAAAGCTCAAAACACTAAATAAACACACTTCATATTACTCTTCTCTAACACTCTACTCTGGTCTGCATTCACATCACATTCACATGCTCTACTTAGGAATTCACACACACATATTATATAGTACTTATCTCATCTCATATATTCCATACAACATCAAAAATGATCTTATACTTATATCCATAACACTTGCAATCACCTAGAATGTATCAATTAGGTCAGATTAATTAGATGTACCATGCATAGTATGACTTGTCGGCCCAAAACATGCTTCACACTATAACTCAAAACTTATACTTTATCAAATAGGTCAGGGTGGACCTATAATAGTTCCTACATAAATAATAAAAACTTATCTAAACTCTGCATAACTCAAACCATATCAGGTCAACACCGCTAGTGACCTAACATCAAAATTCACCAACTGATCATCTTCAAATTGACATGCGGACCTCCAAAAATCACACCACTTGGAACTTAGATGCAACTAAAACCTATAAAAACTTTCACATAACTACAAGACTACGTATTCTTCCATGGTGAAGTGTAGAATTATCAAAACATCCACTCTGGACTAGAAACATTGTCACTTGCAAACCCAATACTCTGTTACTCATAACTTCTGCACCAAAGGGAAAAAATATGAAAATTTGGATTTAGAATCCTTTGACCTCCAAAAAATTTGCCTTAGAACCACATAGAAGGATTCTTCTATGTGGACCAATGTGGACCAAAAACCAAATGCACTATACACAAAAAATTATGTTTTGACACTTAGCCAATTCTACAACTCAACTGTCTGCACCAGATCAAAACTTCTTGCATCTGTGCAATGGATTATCATCTTCATGCACACTGATGTTTCATCAATTGGTTTGACATCAATATTCATACCAAGCCACAATGTTGAGATCAATGATAACACTGTATCTGCACACTGTGTATCTTATGCTCATCTTTCCAACAAGCATATCAATGACAAACTCCTCAAACTTCTAACACTAAGATGGTTGAGTAATTAATGATTGGAACAAATAAGTTTTTGGTGGAAGAATTTTCTACCTTTCTGGAGTTGCATAGAATATTACGGTGCCTAAAGAATATTGATTGGTTGTGTAATGATTATGAATAAATATGATTTAGATTAGATGACATTTTAAATGATTGAGATTTAAATTTGAAATAGAAAGTGAAATGGAAAATTGAATTCGATGATTAATTTGGATGCTTAAAAATGGAATCTAATAGACATCATGATATTGCTATGAGATAAATTCCTATATGATTCAAATTTGGTTTATGGGCTAATGCTATTGATGATAAATTTAAGTACAAGTGTGTGCAGGTTCATGTTGAAGATGAGAACATGGTCGAGGTAGGGGTGCTTAGACGATTGACATCGGTGTGTATGAAGGAATCTGGCACACACAATGCAGGTTCTTAAGATTCACATTTCACATTTAGTTTGTCCAAGTGTATTATGTGAATGTATACTTTGTGTTTTTTGGATGTTATAGTTGATTAAGAACATGCTTAGGAAATTACTATGTTTTGAAAGAGAAATGATATGATTAGTTAATAATTATGTTATATGGTACCTTTTTGCTTTGTGACACTTGATTCTATATTTTTAGATGGATGTTTAGCCTATTGTGATACTCTAAATAATTATTTTTTTATTAAATAAAGACATTAGAATGATGTCTATTCCTACTGGGGAAGGATGTCACGTCTCATTTTCTTGCATAATTTATCATTTAAATTGAGAAAGTTTAAACTATTAGAAAAATTAAAATTATTCTTTTCGATTATTGAGTATTTAGAAAAATAAATTGCATAATTTATTAAATATATAAAAATAATAATATAAGAAGTATATTGTTATTATATATAAATAAATATTTAAGTATATATGAAATATTTGACATTAAATATAAAATGATTTGCAATCAAATATAAGTTTAGTAATGAATTGTAAATAAATAAATAAAGTTATTAAAATTGGTTTTTGTTGATGTGTTTTTTATGCACTTATCAACATAGGTAATGCATAGGTGCATCACCTCTCCTGAAAGACAATATTCCACAATCAAATTGCAGAACACTATCCCAAGGTCTCTAATGTTAGGTCTTGAAAGTGCTTGGAATATCTCAGTTGATTTATGTGATTTTATGGAATCACAAGGCGGTCTTATGGATGAGTCACAAAGTGAGGAAGTTGGCTCTACAAATGGAGTTCTTAAGATGGGAGAGTTGCTGTGCGTTTGCTGTAGGTTCAAATAGTAGTCTTGAACTCTATTTCAACATCAGATTTAGCTTTATATTGTGCAATGAACCTTGCCTAAGGTTACCTATTAATAAAAATGAAAAAGAGCAGGGAAGAGAGGAAGTTCCTAGACGTGAAACTACGAATGAACAGTGATCATGGAGGCTGCTACAATAGACAAATTCCCCAAAATGGGTTTTTCTTGGCCAAGAGGATCCTATAGTTACATAAAACCAGTGCAATCTTCTAAGGACTACAGATTTTCAGATTGCATACACACATCATGAACATGTGATTGAACCAGGTTGCAACAATGAAGTAAGGAAGCCCAGACTAACTTTGCACAACAACTTGTCATCAACAGGTGCCAGAAGTATGGGCTGGAAATTCATCAAATACAGTAACAACAAATACCATCATCACTTCCATTCAAGAAAATAACAATTAAACTAATAGGGAAGTAGAACCATGCACACATAATGAGAAAAATCAAAAGGAAACACCCATAAATCATGCAATGTTTCTTTCTATTGCTGCAGAATGCTTTTTACACCAGCTCTCCAACCATTTACAAATGAGGGGGAGACCCCTATTTATAGTTTTCCAAAGCCCGAATGAATGGATAGGATTGAATTACATTATGTGGCCTAGATTTGATTACACTAGGGCTTCACCTACCCCACAATATTCAACAATTTAAAATACATCTTTTGTCTTTTCCCTATTTTGTCTTTTAGTGCCCAGGTGCTGTAGCAGTTTGTTAGTTGATTTCCCTTTTACTGTAGTTGAAATTTCCTGAAAGTTTCCCTCTACCCGATGGACCTACAACATTCTCCATTGGATCAAATGGGTCTGTCGATGATTGGAATCAATGGATTGGTTGCCCCCGATTCGAGTGGACAACCCCTTAAAGATCATCATCAGCTGGTGAAAAGTAGGACAACTCCCTTATGCTTTATTCAAGGCCACTCCCTTGCATTTGGTCATTGACTTCCTTGGCACAAGCCTTCTTCTAATGCCAACTCTATTGATGGGTGCTACGAAGAAAGGTGGATATAAAATGAATGGTGGTAGGAGCTATGTGCTTTTCCTTGTTCAGCTATCTTAATGGGTCTCCTTGATGGACCCAAAATAGGCTTCTTGAAACTTGCATGCATGAAGTGTTGTAAGTGCTTTCATACACAAATAAAGGAAAATTTTAGTCAAATCTTGCAAAATCCTTGTTATATCCATTCATGCATCATCAAAAGATCATAATATTCATATTTGGAGCTCATTTGGGCCATAAACATTAATGCGTGGTCTAGAGGGGCTAGGTTCCTAAACAGCCAGGGACAAACGAATTTCCTAGAACAATCGCGAAGGGACGAAGTTTCAGATACGGCCACGGAGGGGCCGAATTTCGGAAGCTGAAACACCGAGGGCAGACGAATTAAAAAAATGACAAAGGAGAGACAAAGTTACAGAAAGGGCCATGGAGGGTCTGGGTTTTGGAATAGCCAGTGATAGATGAAGTTCTTGGAACAGCCACGAAGGGAAAAAGTTCAGAAACGGCCACGAAGGGGTCGGGTTCCAGAAGTCGGAACGCTGGGTGTAGACGAATGAAAAAAAAGGCAAAGGAGAGATGGAGTTCTAGAAACTGCCACACAGGGGCCGGGTTCCGGAATAGCTAGGGATAGATGAAGTTCCCAGAACAACTGTAGAGGGATGGAGTTCCGAAAACGACAATAGAAGGGTCGAGTTCTGAAAGCCGGAATGCTGGGGGCGAATGGATGAAAAAAATGGCAAAGGAGAGACGAAGTTATGGAAATAGCCATGGAGGGGCCGGGTTCTAGAATAGCCAGGGATAGACAAAGTTCCCAGAATAGCCATGGAGGGACGAAGTTCTGAAAACGGCCACGGAGGGGCCGAGTTCTAGAAGTTGGAATGCTAGGGGCAGATAGATGAAAAAAATGGCAAAGGAGAGACAAAGTTTCAAAAACGGCCATGGAGGGGATGGGTTCTGAAACAGCTAGGGACGAATGAAGTGAAACCTGTAGGGGCACTTCCATGAAAGAAAAAGACTTAGTGAAACTTAGGTAGGTGAATTTGGTTAGGGAATTTGATAATTTGATGACACATGACCAATTTAGGCTCCAAGAAAGGGGCATGCAAAATGAGACAGTAGAAAAGTAGCCTGTCAGGAATGAAAAGAGGGGGTACCTTCCCACAATGGGGCATGTGTGAAAAACATGTACAACAAATGTTGACTTGCTGGGGAAATGCTCTAGAGAATTTTGATGACAAACTAGATTCACTTACCCAAAATATCTGGTTCTGATCTCCATGCTAAGGAAAACAAGCCAGACACTTAACCAAAGGATCAAAACTGCTATCTAATCCAACCTTCAGTATGCTAAAAATCCAAGTGTGTGCAATTGCATTAATTCCCATCCTCCAGTTGCTACAAGAACCCAAGCTCCATTAAATTAAACTACACAGTTTATTCTAACTCCAAAAGCATCTGAGGCATTGCCTTGCTGCTAGTTAGGCATCCATAGTCTTGATAAGGTTGTCACTGTGATTCTCCCAAACATTGCTCTACTGCCGACCAGGCATCCATAGCCCTGGTAGAGTTGCACGAATACCCCTAAAAAGCTAAATTTCTTTTCTTTTGATTTTCAATATTTTGCTTCCTTTCTTTTGTTTCTTTTCTTTTGATTTTCAATTTTCAATTATTTTTATTTCAACCTGCAAGCATTGAAGCTCGCGCTTAGGGCTGAGAATCACAGTGGCGCTGAAGCAAAATTTTAGATTTTTCACTTAACTAGACTTCGCAAAGGACCTACGACGACCGTCAGATTCTTAAAATGTGTGAGAGAGATAAGATTATAGAATACTTCAGAATCAGACCAACCAATGACTTATCCACTTTAAATCAAACATTCAGATCACTTGATACTAACAAAAGACCCTCACCATCCACTCTGAAAACTTGATTAGAGTTTGACAAAGAAATACATAGAACAACCCCAGGTGATAAGTATGGTTTTTGTGTGCACAAATGTGCCTAGCCAAAAGCAGAGGGACCTAGAGCAAAGCAGCAACAAAGCAAAAACAAAATGAAAGAAAAACAAACAAAAAGCGAACACCCAAAACTAACCAAAGTGGGACAACAAAAGAAAACAACGAAGTAACCACTCTAAAGAAAGAAACCTACAAAAAACCAACTAATCTAAGGAAAACAAGAAAGAGAAGTATTTAAAGGAAACCTACACTACTCAAAAATGAGCTTTGCACAAAGAGGTATTTACAAAGCGCTATGTTCAGGCAAGGTGAGCCGACACTGACACCCATTGGATTTCACAATGCGTGTAGAAGCAAATGGGAAATCGTTATAGTTCTCAACCATGCAGATTTATCCTTATATTCAAATAGAATAAATTCAATTTTGCAGCATTCAAATTCTACCCCAACATCATGAAGAATCAACAATTGAGGAGCCTCACTAATCCCGTGATTAATCCATAAACATGTCCATTTTTCCTCATTCCCATAATCAAAATGATAAGTGCAGCTATGATAATTAATAGGAGTAAGGAAGGATGGAACCTGGATTTCGTCACATGGAGGTGGCAGCATTTCAGGAATCGAGCCTTCATAAGGTAGGGAGAATGGGGCAGAAAACACTTCTTCCATGTCCTGCATGGGATCGACAATCCCTATCAGCTGTTCTTCAAGAAGATAGACTTCATCTTGTCGATCTTCTGCAAACCAAGTGTCCACTTGATTACTGTCCTCAAAAGGTAGCACGCTGTCCCATTTCCTTTCCCAAGTGTTGTCCTTATTTATGTGGTGTTCAATGTCATGGGACAATGACATGTGCAAATCTTTCCTATTGCAACCATCTGAATATGAAGGAGGATCAACAATAATCATGGCAAGAGGACTCCAACTTGCATCTTGTAGTTGACTAGGTGCTTCATCTCTGTTGGCAACTATCTCAACACCCTCGCCTTTGTCTTCTTCTCTTTTTTGTCCATGCATCTCATCATGACGTTCACTCATTTCCCCTTGCTCACTATCACTATAGATGAAGAAGGAACCCCTTTCCCAATCCAGAAACTCTAGTGCATCACCGTTCAGAAGCTAAAGGAGTATGTCTTCATCAATACCATCTTCTGGGATGTGCTCTTCCTCGGTATGAGCATACCTGCATAGTGAACTCCCAATGGAAAGAAGTCATCAATTAATGGCACCTCATCAAGGGGACCAAAATCCACCATGCAATCTCCCTCCAAGGAATTGCCATGAAGCCCATCGTCCATGGTGCACAAATACTCTTGAAGAGGGAGAAATTATTGATGATTGGTGGACAACCTTCTTGTTTGATCTAATTCATTGCTTGGAAGCTCGAGACTGTATTGATGTCCTACTTCTATTGCTATCCCAACATCCTCCTGAGGATTGCCTTTAGCTGATTCATTACTTGGCTTGGGCTCTTGATCCTCACATTCCATCCTTGAAGCAACTACAAGAAGTGGTGTGCTTGGCTACCTTTCTTGTTCTTTGACTTGCTTCATGGCTTCTTGGCATAGTTCGCATGTGAGTTATGAGTGGGATGAATCATGAAGTCTGCACCAATTCGGTAGTAGTAGCACCTCCAAATCCATTTGGTATTTTAGCTCTGACCAATCCTTTGTTAATCTGGAGACGTGTTGGTCATATTTTTCTGCTACTGGGTCCTCATCATCACTTGAAAAAGAAGCTTGATGGTAGATAGCCATGGTGAGTGGTTGTTCCCACTCCTCCAAAATTTCATTTTCAGATTCCCGTTCACTGTCATTTATCAAGGAGAGGGTCTTCTAATCTAATCTCACTTATTTCTTCATCATCATTCTCTGCTATCCCAAGGCTATCAACCTTTTCCCCTTGCTGATTTTCCTCTTTCTAATTTTCAGCATCCTCATGAGCTGTTGCAAACTTTGTTGACCTATCCTCAACTACCAATGGCTCCTCTTCCTAAGTGGAGGACTGCCCCTTACTAGTGAAGGAGAGGATTTTCAACTCCATTCTTAGTGAACCTTCACCAAAGCTTTTTGCTATCCCCAAGAAATCAGCTTCTCCTTCTTGATTTTTAGCTTCAGTGTTTGTTGTCCAAGCACTAGCTCGTGTCCAATTTCTCGGTTCATCTTTACTTCTCTGTCCTCCAAATTTTGATAGCTCTTTTTCCTCATATAATGACTCATCCTTATCAAAATTTGGCTGCTCCAATTCATTCAAATAATTCCGAGTTTGAGTGATAATGTTCATGCATAATGAGCAAGTGAATTCAGAGTGAGGTGCGCTATGAAATCTGCACCAAGTTGACATCAACACCTCCTCCAATCTTGGTCCGTCTTTGCTTTTAAAATGTTCTTGGATCAGCTCTTCAAATAACTTGGCTGCCATATTAGCCATTTCCTCTTTCGGATCTTCAAGAGCCAAGGGTTGGTAGATTTCCTAAAAGGGAATTTCTCCTTGTAAGACTCTTTCAATCCTACTAAAAAAAGTCAGACACCCCAATTTGTTATGCCCGCGAGTGCAATGAATCCGACATCTATCCACCAATGAGAATTGCTGCAACAGTTTCCTCAGTCTTATATTTAGATATGCATGTAGCTGAGTGATTTCAACTTGTACATGCTGCTCCATTTTGACTCAACTTCTTTTTCCTTCAAAATTTTTTGATTTTATGTTTCAACATTAAAAGAGATCACTCTATTTTAGATTTCTTCTTTGAAAGTGTTCATTTCAACTTCCAACTTTCAGATTTGTAGCCACAACATGTCATGCCCTCCTTCTAGCACCAGTTCTATTGATGTGTTTTTTATGCACTAATCAACACAGGTAATGCATAGGTGCATCACCTCTCTTGAAAGACAATCTTCCAAAATCAAATTGTAGAACACTATCCCAAGGACTAATGTCAGGTCTTGACAGTGATTGGAATATCTCAGTTGATTTATGTGATTTTTTGGAATCACAAGGCGGTCTTACAGATGAGTCACAAAGTGAGGAAGTTTGATCTACAAATGGAGTTCTTAAGATGGGAGAGTTGCTATGCGTTTGCTGCAGGTTCAAATAGTAGTCTTGAACTCCATTTCAACATCAAATTTGGCTTTATATTGTGCAATGAACGTTGCCTAAGGTTACCTATTAATAAAAAGGAAAAAGAGTAGGGAAGAGAGGAAGTTCCTAGACCTAAAACTATGAATGAACAATGATCATGGAGGCTACTACATTAGAAAAATTATCCAAACTAGGTTTTTCTTGGCCAAGAGGATCCTACAGTTACACAAAACCAGTGCAATCTTCTAAGAACTACAGATTTTCAAATTGCATACACACATCATGAACATGCAATTGAACCAGGTTGCAACAATGAAGTAAGGAAGCCCAGGCTAACATTTCACAACAACTTTTCATCAACAAGTGCCAAAAGTATGGGCTGGAAATTCATCAAATATAGTAACAACAAATATCATCATCACTTCCATTCAAGAAACTAACAATTAAACTAATAGGGATGTAGAACTATGCACACATAATGAGAAAACTCAAAAGGAAACACCCATAAATCATGCAATGTTGCTTTCTATTGCTATAGAATTATTTTTACACCAACTCTCCATTCATTTACAAATGAGGGGGAGACCCCTATTTATAGTTTTTCAAAGCTCGAATGAATGGCTAAGATTGAATTACATTGTGTGGCCTAGATTTGGTTACTCTAGGTCTTCACCTATCCCACAATATTCAACAATTTAAAATACACCTTTTGTCTTTTAGTGCCTAGGTGCTATAGCAGTTTGTCTTCTAGCTGATTTCCCTTTTACTATAGCCGAAACTACCCGAAAGATGCCCTCTATCTGATGGACTTGCAACATTATTCATTGGATCAAATGGGTCTGTCGATGAGTGGCATCAATGGATTGGTTGCCCCCGATGCTGGCAGACAACCCCTTAAAGATCATCATTAGACACTGATGAAAAGTAGGACAACTCCCTTATGCTTTCTTCAAGACCACCCCCTTACATTTGGTCATTGACTTCCTTGGAACAAGCCATCTTCTAATGCAAGCTCTATTGATGGGTGCTACGAAGAAAGGTGGATATAAAATGAATGGTGGCAGGAGCTATGTGCTTTTCCTTTTTCAACTTTCTCAATGGGTCTCCCTAACGAACCCACGGTAGGCTTCTTGAAACTTGCATACATGAAGTGTTGTAAGTGCTTTCATACACAAATCAAGGCAAATGTTAGTCAAATCTTTCAAACTCCTTGTTAGATCCATTCATGCATCATCAAAAGATAATAATATTCATATTTGGAGCTCATTTGGACCATAAACATTAATGCATGCTCCAGAGGGGCCCGGATCCCGAACAGCCGGGGATAGACAAAGTTCCCAGAACAGCTGTGAAGGGATGGAGTTTAAGAAACAACCACAAAGGGGCTGTGTTCAGGAAGCCGAAATGCTGAGGGAGGACAAATGAAAAAAATGGAAAAGGAGAGACAAAGTTCCAAAAATGGCCATGGAGGGGCCGAGTTCCAGAATAGCCAGGGACAAATGAAGTTCTCAAAACAACCATGGAGGGAAGAAGTTCCAGAAACGGCCATAGAGGGGCCAGGTTTCGGAAGCTGAAATGCCTAGGGAAGATGGATGAAAATAATGGCAAAGGAGAGATGGAGTTCTAGAAATGGCCATAGAGGGGCTGGGTTCCAGAATAGCTAATGATAGACGAAGTTCCCAGAACATCTGCGGAGGGATGAAGTTCAAGAAATGACCATAGAGGGGCCGGGTTCGAGAAGCCGGAATGTCGAGGGCAGACAGATGAAAAAAACAACAAAGGGGAGGCAAAGTTCTGGAAATGGCCATGGAGGGGCCGGGTTTCGGAATAGCCAGGGACAAATGAACTTCCTAGAACAACCACAAAGGGACAAAGATCCAGAAAATGGCTACGGAGGGACCGAGTTCTAGAAGCCAGAACGCTAGGGGTGGATGGATGAAAAAAATGGTAAAGGAGAGATGAAGTTATGGAAATGGACACAGAGGAGCCGGGTTCCAGAATAGCTAGGGACAAACGAAGTTCCTGGAATTGCCACGAAGGGACGGTGTTTTCCAGAAATGGCCATGAAGGGGCCGGGTTCTAGAAGCTGGAACGTCGAGGGTAGATTGATGAAAAAAATGGCAAAGGAGAGATGCAGTTCCAAAAATAGCCATGGAGGGTTCGAGTTTCGAAACAACTACGGAGGGATGAAGTTCCCAAAACATCCATGAATGGACAAAGTTTCAAAAATGGCCACGGAGGGGTCGGTTTCCAGAAGCCATAATGCCAGGGGCAGATGGATGAAAAAAAATGCCAAAGGAGAGATGGATTTCTTGAAACAGCCACAGAGGAGCTAAGTTCCAGAACAACCAGGGATGGACGAAGTTCCCAGAATAGCCGCATAGGGATGGAGTTCCAAAAATGGCCATGAAGGGGTTGAGTTCCGAAAGCCAGAATGCTGGGGGTTGACGGATGAAAAAAATAACAAAGGAGAGACAGAGTTCTGGAAACGGCCACAAAGGGGCTAGGTTCCAGAATAGCCAGGGATAGATGAAGTTCCTGGAATAGTCATAGAGGGATGAAGTTCCAGAAATGGCCACAGAGGGGCTGGGTTCCAGAAGCGGTAACACCAGGGGCAGACAGATGAAAAAAATGACAAAGGAGAGATGGAGTTCTGAAAATGGCCACAGAGGGGCCGGGTTCCGGAAAATCCAGGGATAGACGAAGTGAAACCCATACGGGCACTTCCACGAAAGAAAAAGACTTAGCAAAACTTAGGTAGGTGAATTTGGTCAGGGAATTTGATCGTTTGACGACACATGACCAGTTTAGGCTCCAGGAAAGGGGCACACAAAACAAGATGGGAGAAAAGCAGTCCATCGGGAATGAAAAGAGGGGGTCCCTGCCCATGGTGGGGTGTGTGTGAAAAACATGCACAATAGTTTTAAGTTATTGAAAATAATTATTAAGCTTTTATAAATTGAGTAAAAATTAAAAGTTGCATGTCATTAAAAAATTGCATGTTACATGCAGAGGGTGTATTTTTAAAACTCGTAATTGAGTGAATAATTGGCCACTCAGGCCATGAGTGGAGGTGGGGGAGTGGGAAGCTATAGGAAAAAAAAAAGATGGTAGTCTTTTGTATTGCATGTAGGAGAAGTATTTTGAGCAGAAAAAAGGAAGGCTTGGTCAAAGTGGGAAAAAAGAAGGCATTTAGCAAGGTTTTGTTTCAATAGTCCCAATGGTAGCACATTGATGGGATTTGTAACAAGTTTTAAGAATTAATTCATACATTGATTCATATCAGTAAAACCATAGTAGTTTTCGCAGTTGGGGCACCTTAGTTTAGCGATATCATTTCTTGTATAAAGTACTCCACCGCACACTTGGTGTTTAAAAAATGTTCTGCATACTACCTAATAGTCTTCAACTTACAATTCTCTATCCTTGGGTAATTTAGAATGCAGAGTTTTCCCTGTTGAATCCTTGAAGTATTTCCCTCTTTCCTAGATATGAAGCCACATCAGTGTGCATTTAATTCACTACCTCCATGGTACTTAAACTTGCATAGATTGACCAAGCCACTACTTTAATCCATCTCTAATAAATTTTATACCAGTATTACCTCAAAATTATTTAGCGTGATAGTCCCTTCTGTCAACAATCAAAATCATGAAATCCTTACCTCATATGTTTTAAATTATAATTGTGTTTAATTAAAGTCATGTCAACCATACAACAATATCATGGAGAATTTCTTAGAGGTGAGGGATTAGTGGATTACACCTATGCACATATTCGAATAGGAAACCCCTTGTCTATAAGATGTGATGAGCACATGCATAGGCTACATGAGATAGATGTGGGAAATTATTTGGGTCTCAACGATGTTTTATTATGGTGAAGAAGAGATGGGAGAGAAGTCGTGGATGTTTTTATTTTTTTTGGAAGTTGTTTATCTAAATGCATAACATGGGTTTGTTTAAATGCTTTGGGAAGCTTTCGAATCTTATGTAATCAAATGTTTAAAGATAATAAAAGGTAATGATCCTAATCTATTTGAAGGAATTCTTGAAGATTTGTGATCTTTCAAATCTTTGTATATACAAGTTATATGAAATAATCTACAAAATGCAACATCAGAGGATATGAAAGGTGTGTAAATATGCTTGGTACAATGCCTCGAAAGGAAGTGATATCAAGCAATTATAATTAGCAAGAATGAATACCAACTTTTCTACCCATGTTAGTTAAGGGTAGACATTCACTAGTATAGAAAATGAAGGGAGTCTAGTTTTGATGATGCAACATCATGTATAAGACAAATGATAGGATTATGTCTACATTCAGGGATGATACACCTCGTATAGGATTCCTAGTCTGGTTTCGAGGGTGTAACAACCTATATAAGACAAATAGTAGGATGAGGATGTGATTATGACAAACTCTAAGGGATTGACCTATGCCTTGGGGGATCATCAGTGATTCACCTTGCCTATTTACATGTGTAGATACAACATAGTTTGATAGGTGTATGGTTTGAGGAAATGAAGCATGTTGTATAAGATGTCAAGTCTACTTTTGATGATACAAAATCTTGTATAAGATAAATGATAGGAATATGTCTACTTTTAGGGATGATACACCTCGTATAAGATGCATGGTCTTGTTTTGACAGTGTAACAACCTATATAAGATAACTAGTAGGATGTGGATGTGATTCTAACAAACCCTAAGGGATTGACCTATTCCTCAAGGGATTATCAGGGATTCACTTTGACTATGTACATGCATAGAGACAACATAATTCATAGAAATCTCCAAAAATATCGACACCCACAATGTAGCTCATCAGGTAAGTTTAAAAGTGGCATGGTAAGATTTTTTTTCTTTTCAAGTAATGCCACATTATTAAAATGTTAAGAGTTAAATTTTATTCTTGCTTCTCCAAGATAGTAATAGCAGATAGGGTTGCGAGTGTAGTGGCGATGGGAGGGTCCTCAGGTGGTGGAGATGGAGGCATTGATTTTTCAAATTCTGAAAAGATGGGAGATCAGGATGAAGCTTCAGGTGACAATGGCGGTGAGGGTGTTGATGCGAGGCTGATGTCAGGTGAGGTCCCTACTGTAGGTAAGTTGAGTGGGTCCCCTATTGTGAATAATGTTTGTTCTATCGGTTTTGAGGCTTTGAATAGTGTGTGTTCGACACATTCATTGGTGCCTAGCCCTGAAAAGGAGGTGCCAGGCTCTAAAAAGTTAGGAAATGGTCTGTCCTTGGTTGGTTGTGATGGGACTCCTAATTTGGAGAGCCTTGGGCTTAACAAGTCTATGAATTCTTTATGATCAAATTTGTTTGGCTCTAAGCCCAAAGGAAAAAGTTCTTCCCCTTCGGTGCCCTTTGTGGATGATAAAAAGATTGAAGATTACTCTGTGTCTATTCCAGACTATATTGTTGATAGAAGAATGGATAATATGGACATGGTGTTGGTGGGTAAATTTTTGGTCCTAGGCCACATATAGAGATGATGTGTAAGTTTATTGCTAATCGTTGGAAACCTAAAGGAGAAGTTGATGTGGCGGCTATGGCCAAAGGTTTCTTTTCTTTTTCCTTCAACTATGAAGATGATATGGTGGTTGCTTTGGCAGGTGGCCTGTGGTTCCTTGGTAAGTCTTCTTTGATGCTGAAGAAGTGGGAAACTGGCTTTAATCCAAACTCATGCTCTCTCTTGGCTGCTCCTGGTTGGGTTAGGTTGCCTGGTCTCCCACTTGAATTTTTGGATGAGGAGGTGTTTAAGGGGATTGCCAAAAAATTTGGTGGCTTGCTGTCGATTGATCAAATTATGGCTTCTAGGAAGCAACTGGTCTATGCCAGGTTCTATGTGAATGTGGATAAATCAGCTGATTTGCCTTCTATGGTTAAGATTAACTCTAAAATTGGGGTGTGGGAGTAGTTGGTTGAATTTGAGTCGAATCCCTTTTCTTTCTTTCACTATTAAAAAATTGTTCATTGGGCAAAAAAATGTCCTCTCAAAGTTCCTAAGAAAATGACCAAACAATGGCAGGAGGTTGAGAAACCCCTTTTCATGGAGGTGGAATTTGTTAAACCTTTGGCTATGGAGGTGGAGCCTAAAGGTGCACCTTCTTTGGAGGGTCGAGAGGTCTTACTTTTGGATGGGTCTAATAATGTGGATTTTGTACCTTTGCAGGAGGATTTGATTATGGGGTAGGATGATAAATACTTGTTCCTGCTAAATAATGTGGGAAGGGTTGAGCCGCTAGAGGAGAATATTACCTCGGTTTATGTGGAATCTTGTTCTCCTTTTGGGAGGGGAAATCTTCAAATTATGGTGTTGAATACAGAGCGGGTGGCTTTGAAGCCCGAAGTTAAGGATTTTGAGGAGATGGAAGAGGTGGACACTACATCTTATATTCAAGCTCATGGGTGCAATAGGAAGAAACACTCTCCCTAGCTAGGAGTTGTGACTAGAAATAGGCAGATGATTGATTATGGGTCTAAGCCACATGGTTGAGGCCGACCTCCTGCTAATGTGGTTCAGGATAAGGAGAGTTAGATGGAAATAGATGATGGTACGTAGAGAACTCTGATGGATATGTGCTCTACGAGCACCTCTTTTTAACTCCAATGAAGATTATCTTGTGGAACATGAGGGGCCTGAATCACCTTCCCAAGAATGATCTCTTGGCCAATTTGGTTAGAGATCATCATCTTAATATTTTTTTAATTTAGGAAACTAAAATAGGTATGGATAAGATTTCTAGGTTGAAAATGAAGCTTTTTAAGGACTCTGGTATGCCCTGTTCTGAAGTGATGGGTGCTTCTGTTGGCATTGTGACTTTTTGGAATCTCCCGGTGATCAGAGGGGTGGAGGTTTTTAATGATAGTAACCATGTGGATACTTCTCTATTTCACCTTTATGATAAGTTCTCCTAGACTTTGTCTAATATTTATGCTCCTAATTGCAAGAGTGCTAGGAAAAAACATTGGGAGAATCTTGCCTCTTTTAAAGATTCACACAATATTGCTAATTGGATGGTCATTGGTGACTTCAATATGCCTTTGCATGATGCTGATAAGATGGGTGGTTCATAGAATGTGGATGATAGTAGATCTGATCTTATGCAGTTCATTAATGACTTGGCTCTTCTGGATTTGGAGTTGAAGGGGGCCTCTTTTACCTGGTTGAATCGGTGGGTGGGTAATGCTCTTATTAAGGTTAAGCTAGACCGGGCTTTGTTAACCCCTGAATTACTTGGCCTTTATAATTTATCCCTCTTTTCTCTCAAGAGATTGGGTTTGGATCACTTTCCTTTGGCTTTGTCTGTGGATTTTTTGGGTGGTAAGAAGAATTTTCCATTAAGATCTGAGAAAATGTGGACTTGTCATATGGACTTGGGTAATCTAGTTAAGGATTGGTGGAATATTCATGTGGATGGGTCGGCTATGTATAGAGTGGTTAAAAAGCTGGTTAGTGCTAAGATGAATGTTAGAAAATGGAGTCGCTCCTCCTTTGGCCATATTTTTGAGGAGAAAGAAGGGGTTTCTCAGGAGTGTCTTTCTATCCAGCAAGTTATATAGGCATCTGGGTATGATCAGGAGGTGATGCTGAAGGAAAATGTTCTACTTTCCAAGCTGCATAACTTTGTGGTGAAGGAGGAAGAATTTTGGAAGCAATGCTCGAGGACTATGTGGCTAAAGAGTGGTGACATAAATACTAAGTTTTTTCACATCTCTACGCTTAAACAAAGGGCCTCTAATAGAATTAATGTGATTAACTTTAATAATCAAGCTTTGGAGAAGGATGTTGATTTGCAGAATGCTGTCGCTTCTTATTTTTCTCATTTTCTTTTGTTGGAGGGGGAGCTGGATTTGGCTTGTTAGGAGGAAATTCTGAGGGATATCCCTAAGCTGGTGGATGAGGATTTCAATAGGAAATTAATTTGTATTCCTTCGAGGGAGGAGATTCGGTGTGCTATTTTCTCCTTTGAAGGTAATAAGGTGCCGGGTCTTGATGGATTTCCTATGTTCTTTTTTTAGTCCTTTTGGGAAATTGTGTCAAAAGATGTTGTTGCGGCTACTAAGGAGTTCTTTAGATCGAGTTCTCTTCTTAAGGAGCTGAATTCTACCTTTATTCTTTTGATTCCTAAAAATCATGGTGCTGCATCTTTTGAGGAGTTTCATCCTATCAATATTTGTAATTCAATTTATAAGATTTTCTCCAAGGTTTTGGCTCTGAGGCTGCAATTTTTTTTTTTGCCTATGATCATCTCTCCTCAGCAGAATGGTTTTGTGGCTGGTAGGAAAATTTTGGACTCTATTCTCGCTATTCATGAGAATATCCACTCCCTCTCAGTTAATAAGAAGGTTATTTTTATCCTCAAGCTTGATCTACTCAAAGCTTATGATAGAGTGGACTGGGGATTTTTGTCTAAGATCCTCATGTCCTTTGGTTTTGGGGAGAAATTGGTGGGTTTGGTGCATCAACTTGTTTTGACCCCTCGATTTTTGGTGCTCATCAATGGGTCCCCTTCTCCCCTCTTTGATTGCTCAAGCGGGTTGAGGCAAGGGGATCCTATCTCTCCCTTCTTTTTTATCATTTTGGTTGAGTCCTTGGGTCACTTGATTCAAAGATTTGTTAATTTTGGTCTTATGAATGGTCTTGCCCCTTCTTCTGCTAATTTGGTGTGTTCTCATTAATAATTTGTGGATGATTCTCTTTTGCTTGGGTAGGCTTCGATTAAGGAAGCTAGGGCTATTAAAAGGATTTTGCAAATGTACGAGGTGGTGTCTGGGTTGAAGGTTAGCTTATAGAAGAGTGATTTTCTTCTTCAACACTCTGGTTCAAAGACACATTAAGATTGCAAGAATCCTACAATGTCAAATTGGTGAGCTTCCTGCTTCTTACTTAGGTCTCCCATTATGCTCTAAGGATCCCGATTCTTTATGGAGGGGATTGATTGATAAATTTTATTCCAAGTTGGCTGGTTGGAAGGGGGCTATGCTCAACCAAGATAGTAAAGTTTAGTTGATTAAGTCTACCTTTCAAAATA
The DNA here is from genome assembly GCA_007115665.2 of Sequoiadendron giganteum. Lineage (NCBI taxonomy): Eukaryota > Viridiplantae > Streptophyta > Pinopsida > Cupressales > Cupressaceae > Sequoiadendron > Sequoiadendron giganteum. Next base: position 294,440,510 of record CM021107.1, read on the forward strand.
TCCTTGTCTATGCTCTTAGTCTCTTTTATATGCCGAGAAAATTTGTGGATATCCTGGAAGGAATTCATTTTTTTTTTCTTTGGATAGGGGTTGAAGATAAAAAAAGAACCCATTTGGTTCCTTGGGATGATGTTTGTCAACCCAAAAAGGCTGGGGGGCTGGGAATCCATAAAAATCATAATTTCAACATGACCCTCCTTGGCAAACAGTTGTGGAATCTTTTGCTTAAAAAAAGTGACTGGGTGGAAATTGCTTGGAGTAAAAACCTTCATGGTGTTGATGGGATTAGAGATGTTATTTCTAATGATTTTAACCCTCTGAATGACTCTGTGCTTTGGAATGCTATGCTGAAGGCTCTAAGGCTTGTTGCTAAGGGTCTCTTTTGGCAGGTGGGTAATGGAAGGAGTATCTTGTTTTGGGAAGATAATTGGTTTGGGAATCAACCTCTTAAGGAGGAGCCATGAGGTTTCCATTTCATGGATCTTTGTGTCTGTTAGATTGGGAGATTTGTTGCTGATTATTTTGTTGGAGGTTGCTGGCAGAAATTGCATGAGGTTGACCCTAGTATGGTTGTTATTTTTAAGGCTCTTTATTCTATTTATATCCCCTCCTCTCCTTCTCCTGATAGGTTTGTTTGGAAGCCTTCATCTTCAGGTAACTTCTCTATGGCCTCGACCTTTCATCTTAATGAAATTGTTATTGGTCCGCCGCCTTTCTGGGCTTCTATTTGGTCTTCTAGACTGATTCCCAAGATCAATATTTTCTTTTGACTTTTCTGTCAAAACAAAATTTTATCTACTGATAATTTTATTAAAGGAGGTTTTGTTATGCCTAATAGATGCTTTCTCTATGAGAAGGAAGCATAAAATACTTGTCATTTGCTGATTGGTTGCAGATATGTTGATGATATTTGGAAGCATGTGTTCTCTCTTTGGAACATATGTTGGGTTTTTCCTGGCTCTGTTAAGGATTTTTGGTTCCAATGGTTGGTGCCTTCTGCTAATTCAGCTTTGTAGATCTTGTGGTCTCTCACTTTGCCTAATTTGATTTGGGGTGTGTGGCTAGAGCGAAACAATAGAATTTTTAGGAGTACTGCTCTCCCGACTATGGCTATGGCTCATAAAATTTATGCGGGAATCAAGGAGAACTTTCTTTCTGGAGTTTCCTTTTATGCTGTTGATAAGATCAATCTTAGTCCTTCAGATATATCTATTTCTCAAAAGTGGAAGTTTCCTTGCGATATTTCTCTTCTGGTCTGTAAAGGGAAATCTTCTAGAGAGGATGTTGCTCAGAAGGAACCTCTGGTTGGTTGGGTTAAGATGAATTTTGATGGGGTGGCTAAAGGAAATCTAGGACTTGATGGTTGTGGGGGAGTGATTAGAAATTCGAATGGTAGGCTCGTCTCCACTGTGGTGCTCCCTTTGGGAACCCAGACAAACCACTTCATGAAGGCGTTTGCTATCTACCATGGTCTCAAATTGGCTCAACGTCAAGGTTATAAGAAATTTTGGGTGGAGGGTGATTCCCTAAACATTATTAACAATTTGAAGTTGGTCTCTCCCCCATTGTGGACTATTGAAGCCTTGATTAGAGATTCTATTGTAATCATAAATTATTTTGATAATGTCTATATCTCCCATATTTTGAGGGAGGGTAATAAGTTAGCTGATTTTTTCGCTAACTTAGGGGTTAAGAAACAAAAGGTATGGAATTTTAATGATTCCATTCCTTTTGAAGCGACAATGATTATCATAAATGAGAGCTGATATCTGGTGGATCCTCATTGGCATGGTGGGATGTATGTCCTTTGTCACATGGGTGAAATATTTGAATGAGGGTGTTAAAGTTTTGATTTCGAAGGACAGTTTGCACTTGATTCAGAGCTACATTTAATTATTTCCCTTATGTCCTATGGTGGGCCTCACACGGATTATGGGTGTCTTTAGCCAAAGCTTCTGGAGGTTTCTTTTTTGTATTTTCAGCCTGGGTGGTGTGAGTATCATTTTCAAGTGGTTATGGTTGTGTGTGGAACTAAATTTCATGATGGGTGGGGACAAGAATCATGTTAAACCCAAGTCTTGTGACATTGTTAAGTAGAAGATTTAGCTTTGGGAGATCCTCGAAAAGGGTGGTCTAATTGTGTATATGGAAAGAATACACGGTTTCAATGAGCAGGTTACTAAGATGGTTGTTAAAGGTTGGAATGATAGAAACCTTAATTTGGGTGGTAGAGATGTCGTGGTGGATGAAGAATTTATTTCTCAAATCTCTGGTTTGGCCATACAAGGAATGAAGGTTTTTAGGGACAAGAAAGGCTCGCAGGATGCTATGTCAATCTTCTTCAAAAGTAACAAGGCAACTGATCTCAAGAAGGTTAAAAGTGGTGGTTGGTATAGGAGTTCTCTGAAAGAGCTCTGGTGTGAATTGGCTGAAGAAGTCATGAGGTATGTTACCCTAGAGGGTAGGTACACGACCATCAATAGCTACCATTTTCCTTTGCTTAATAATTTTAGGTATAAGAAATTAGTTTCATTTCCCTATTATCTGTTGATGTCATTGGATATGAGGATCAAGGATCATCTTAAAAACCCCAATAACCCAGTTCTGCACGTTGGGTTAATTATTTTGATGTATGAACATGTGAAAGTGCATGAGGTGCACACATCTCTAGTTTCCTCGAAGGAGAATGTTGGTAAAGCCCAGGAGGGCTATGATACCAAGTCGGGTGAAGAAAGGGTGAGAAAAATATCTAAGAGGAGGAGGCTTGTTCTGAATAAAGAGTCAGAGTTTAAAAAATATGGTGATGTTGACTACATCCCAGACTCCTATGCCTCTTTTGAGGAGGGCCCTTCTTCCCCTATTCTTGGTAAAACAAGGAATAGAAAGCCGGTTGACAATAAGGGCTACACTACATGTAGCGATGATGTTGTCATGATGGTTCCTCCTAAAGTTGCCAAGGATAAGATTGATCTGTATGGGGAATCTTCCTCTCCTCCCCATAAATTTAAATTTTCTAAGGATATGAAGATGGGGAGCTGTAAGAGTAGGGAGCTGAAGTCTACCAGTCAAATCCTGGAGAAGGGTTTCCCTCTTTCTCTTGCTAGTGGTGTTTTTGGTGAGGCCTCTCTGAACACTAACACTGGGCTTATGTAGGGGAAGTATGGTGCTATGGATGGTGCTCTTGGTGGGGGTTCTAACAAAGTAGAGGAGGTTAAGGAGCTGAAAAGGAAGAATATTGAGGAGGATCTCGCCTACTCCATTCGTAAGTTGATGTCTCCAACCCTTGCCGATAAAGGTAAGGATATTGTGGATGATAAATTTTAGGATAGTTCTGCTAATGAGGATGATTGTGTGGAGGATAGGGTTAAAAATTATGAGAGGGAAATTTCGGCTAATGTTTTGGGCTTGGCCCATGAGAATGCTAATCTACAGTTTAAACTTTTTAAATGGTTTTTTCATGAAATTAATAGGATTAATGTTAGTATTAGGGTTGTGGCCAATAAGACTGAGGATTTTGCGGTTCAAAGCCAAATTGAAAATTTAATGGAATCCCTAAACATTGTGGCTAATACTGTGGCCGAGGAATCCATTAATCTAAAGCAAAATCTGGAAGGTAGAATTTTATCCCTTCAGGATAAAATTGGGAAAATGTTGATGAAGAGTGGTGAGGCTACTAAGCTTGTGGGCACTCCAGATACTACTATGAGGAAAGTGGCACTGAAGAGTGGTGAGGCGCCCAATCTTGTGGGCACTCTGGTTTTTTCCATGACTATTTCTCATTTGATTACTACTAAAAAAATAAAAGAGTCTAGGTCTGGTGATGCTTCTATTGCTGGGGGTAAAGTGCTGGTTGTGGATGGTACTGGTGAGAAGGAGACTGCTAAAGGTAAGGTTTTGATTGATGAGGTAAAATTTGGTGGGCTAGGTGTTAGAACCAAAAATAGAACAAAAAATCAGGTTGGGGCCTTTGGAATGAAGGTGTTTGATACTGTGCATGAGGTGCAAAAGTTGGCTGATACTGACATGGAAGTTGTTGAGACCCTTAAGAATATGTAGTGTGTTTGGCTAGCTTTCTTTTGACTATTTTTTGGCTGATGGTTTGCTTTCGATGGGTTGATTGTTGTTTGTTGTTGTTATCTTTGCTTTCAGCTTCTCTCTTTTATAAAGGGTTCCAAGCCCCTTCAAAACCCATCTTTTACCTTTAGTCAAGATAGTAATAACATATCAAAATCTTTAAGATTTGAGAAATTGGCTATCCTTGCATTGAATTAATTGCATACCAATTAGATTCAAGTTTAAGATGTAATAAAAATAAAATGTAACTAGGAAATTTTCATAGATTAGAATAATAAAATTTAGTTTTGAAACCATAATGTTATTCTTTTTCATCTAGTCTTGTTAGCGAAAGGAAAATTAGAATGATTCTTCCCTATAGAAAAAGGGATTTATGTGAATCAAAATTATAGGGAAATTAAACTATAGTGTGTCCTAAAACCTTGAATTATTTGGTTGTGAAAAGATTGAAAGATTTTATTTGGATTATGAGTTCCCTTGCATATTTTTTATATACATAAAAACAATAGATTTCTTGATATCTATGGAAAAATTAACATATTTAATTATCATTTAACAATATGTTTGATCTTGAATCGACTTCAATAAAAACATTAGTGTATTTATTTATCATATATACATATGTATAATGATTTTTATCTTGACCTTGATTAATCATGCAAGGTCATTGTTGAAGAATGGTTAAATAATCAATATTATATATATAAATAGGTTGAACTTCCTTTATAATATATGAGTATATACACCAATATATTAAAATTTATAAATCCATAGTCTATTTAAACAAATTTATATTCAAGTATAGTTATTGTCAATCAATAGTTTAATATTCTAATGTCTATAGTTGCATTGGTTACTAGTTGGAATTTTGAGTGTTAATACGAAAGGTGGCATTCTATATTTTGTGTGGAAGTGAGTCCAATGTAGGTTGGTTATGAGAGGTTCCTTACGTGATGGAATATTAGTAATCTAAACTTGTTAGGAAATTTCATTAAATGATCTTGCATATGAGGTAGGAACAGTTGAGTTGCAAGTCAAAAATTAATATTGTTTACAAAAAGTCTTATCTTTCAAAAGGATTTACATGTTGATATATATATATATATATATACTACCAAATTAATGCAGGAAAGGAAAATGAAATATTTACCATTAGACATATGCATGTTAAGATAAAGAGTGTTATTTACTATGATTATCTTGTAGGTTATTATATTCAATAATTTTTCTCGTCATGGTCATTATGTTTGTTATTGTCTTCTATGAGTGTTTTCTCATTATGATTATCTTGTATACTACTGTATTCATGAGTGTTTTATGTGAAATTTATCTTCTAAGACGAGTACCAAATGTGGGTATTAGGGAGCGTAGACTCTAGTTTTCCAAATCTACTATTCAATTGTTGTATACAACACTATGCCTGCCCAAGCTTTGTAGACCATTGAGATAGATGGATTAATTATATATTTTCTCTCTACCATATCCTAGTATCAATCATAGCATTTTCTAGAGTAATTATAAATACATGTAGATATACTAGGAATGCACCAGATTCCATCTTGTACAACAATTTATTTTTCTAAGTATCTCATGTAAGGTCGGTGGTTCTTCATGTCAGAAAGAACTCTCGAGGGAAGTGTAAACTTCATGGTTGGGCGGTAAAAGTGTCTGGACCATGTTCTTGTCTACTGATTTGTAGATGACTATGTGAGAGTCAAAGGTGGTCAAAGGCTTTATAATTTGCATCTCCACCCTTATATTGACTTGTTATTGGCATATGTACTTCTAGATTGTACATCTTATGTGGAAGATTCTTGTATATTTGTACATTATTGTACCCTCATTATATTATTTTGACTTGTTGGCATTATTTGCCTAAGTCAATATTTTGTATATTTATCCTATGTAAGAATGTTTTGTCAAGTGATGTCATGTTATGAAATGGGGATATTCCTTTTATTTTCTTGTAAATAAAAGTATTTTATTTTCAATAATTTTTTATTTATTTTTGTGTGAGGGGGAAAAACATTAGATGCAAACAAGATCAAACATGCTTGAAATGAGAATCTGAGCTAATTCAAAACACTTAAATCTTGATCTAACCCCACACATACGAAATGGAACTATGTTATGGAAAAAACATTAAGAAATCTAATGATTACTAAATTGAATGCAAACAATAAGCACATCGTTACCATCCCGTAGTGGAGTGTATTCACTTGATGTTGGGTTGTTCTTATCATTACGAAGCCTCCATAGTTCATGTGCAAAATATTGAAGATAAATGCCTTGGTTGGTTGATAGAAGAAATGGTGTTGAAGCTCTAACAATGGTGGTTGTGAATTTCAACAATACTTCATTATGCAAATGATGTTGATTCTTCGATCCTTTTTTGTGAGGAAAGAGGTTTGTTATACAAAAAATGAGATTTGAAATGTACGATCAAGATCATGTTGGAGAATACCTAGATCAACAATTGAAATGTGTTGAGAGGATTTAGACATGAGAATATTGTGCAAAGTTGATTGCACAATTTGTGTGATTGAGGAATAGATTGGCTAGTCAGAGATTAGATTGATCAGTCAGAGATTTAGATTGATTAGTTTTGAAATTGATGGCTTAGTTAGCAAATTAGATTGATTATTTAACAAATTAGATTGCTCAGTCAAGAATCATAATTTAATCAATCATAAAGTGGGTGAGGAATATGAATTAATTGATTTAATTAATTAATTTCTTTTTGGAGTTGAACGTGGAAATCAATTTTGACTTTTGCAAGCAAAGTTGCATTAGTTTGATTTGATTTTTGATAATTGATTTGAATAGTTTGATTTAATTATTAAAATTTGGAGGAAAAGTGTCATTATTAAATTATTATGATTTAATAATTTAATCAACTTAGGGAAATAAGGTGATTTAGCGACGTAATTAAATAATTGGCATTATTTAATCAATCAAGATGAAATAAAGTGAGATTAGGACTTCTTAAATAAATGAAATTTATTTAATTGGTTGAAATGATGAAACATGGATTAATCAAATAATATTGTTTTATTTATTTAATAGCAAAATTAGGGTTTTTAGGACTTTATTAAATAAAAGAAATTTATTTAATTTGTCAAAAAATGATGAAAAAGTAAATTAATTAAATAAAGTTGTATTATTCAATTAATAGAAAAATTAGGGTTTGAGATGTTGTGTGATGTTTTGGGACATTACAAAATGATTATGAGATGTTTTGAGACATTACAGGATGATTTTGAGATGTTGTGGGATGATTCCGAGACGTTTCAAGATGATTTTGAGATGTTGCAAGATGATTTCAAGGTGTTTCAAGATGTTATGAGATGACTCTAAGATGTTTCAAGACATTGCAGGATGTTGCAGGATGATTTCGAGGTGTTTCGAGACATTACAGGATGATTATGAGATGTTGCGGGATGTTGTGGGATGATTCTAAGGTGTTTTGAGATGTATCAAGATGATTCTGAGATGTTCTAAGATATTATGGGATGATTATGAGGTGTTTCATGATGTTCTGAGATAATTTTGAGATGTTTTGAGACATTACAGGATGATTTAGAGGTGTTTCAAGATGTTTTGGGATGATTTTGAGATGTTACTCGACATTATAGGATGTTGTGGGATGTTGTTTGATGTTGTTTGATGTTGTTTGATGTGTGTGATAGGTGTTAGGTCAATTTTATATGTCTAAAATTGTTATTTAAGTTATGTACCTTACATTCTTCCTTATATAGTTGTGCAAACTTGCACCAACTGATATCACATTATAAAAAGTATCTCCAGATTTTGTGCATACTTCAACATATACATTAGACATCACTAACACCCCATGCTGGGTTGACATCAATGACAACACCTATTTCCAACAATAGGTATGAGTGATTTATATTATTGGATGAAGACCTTGGATAATGACATGGATGCATTAAATAAAACAACATACGAGATATGGTACCTTTTCCTAAAGTATGTAAAACTATTGGATGTAAATGAGTGTTCAAGAATTTTTTTGGTCCTAATGGTAATGTTGAGAAGCATAAAGAAAGGTTGGTCAAGAAGGGGTGTTCACAAGTGGAGGATAAATATGATACTCATGTATTTTGGAATACATGATTATCATCTTAGAATATATATTATAATTATTTTAATGGTGAGTGACTAGACAATATGGGATATGTATGTCATTCACTAGGTAAATGTTTTTGATAATATAAGCAACATTTACAGGGTGATGTACCCTTAACACAAAGATTCCTCTAGGCCAAAAAGAAGCTAGTTTGAACCAGGACATGAACTAGGAAAATAAGCTAGATCAAAAGGGTGTCGATCCATTTAAAAAAAGGGCCCAACAAAATAGGCCAATACAAGCCACACATAGAAGAACATTTGGTAGACAACTGATGAACAACATACAAGACTTGACAACCCCATAACCTGAGGGGACTAATCTGACTCCCTTTTCCCTAGGCTATGAAGTAGCAACAAATTCGGGGAGTCCCTTCTTCTTTCTCTGCACAACAAACCAGGAAGATTTAGAATCAAAGTCCACTGAGCGAGGAAAGAGGAGCGGATCATCAACAACCACCATGGGAAATGAGCCACCACACAATGAGGAGACCGACAACATAGAAGAGGAGTCATGAGAATTCAAAGGACCAATAAAGGCATTCATCGAGGGTCGAGCATGCTATGCCTGAGCATCGACAATAGTTTGAGGCATCAATGGTTCCATAGAAGGGATAGCCAGTATAGGAACTTGGAGAGATATAGTCTCCTTGGGTGAATCAACCAAGGAAGGGTCATCCTCTCTAGAGGAACCATCCAAAGAGGGAGTGCCCACTAGGTAAATTTTATGTCAACACATGATGATATTTTTTTATAAATTTAATGTTGAAGCTACATGTAAGTGATTAAAACATATTGATAGAGTTGAAATAAAATATATAGAATAGCATTAGTTTCTTTAATTGTAAATTTTGATATGTATATATGCATAGTCCTTATCATAATTTTGATTAGAAAGACGATTCTCTTGAAATTACTTGTTAATTTAAAATGCAATTGAAAAAAGAGAGAGATACATAAATTAAAATAAGATAAGAATGTAGATGAAGTAAAAAAATAAATAAAGAATATAGAAACATTATGAAGAATAAGTATATTCAATATCAATTTCTTCAATTGTTGATTATGTGTTTTGTTGAATTGTGATGCACATGCATCTCTTGCTACTGAGGAAAACTAATTTACAAGGGGAGAAATGTAATGTGAATTTTTCCCCAAGAGAAGAGAAATTTATAAAATAACCTTTTATAATTAAAAGGAAGATATAAAAATAAAGGATATTATCATGTTTTGGTTAAAAGAGAGATTAATAAAGAATATATATAAAAACTCTTAAAAAGGGGAGAAATAATTATTAAAAATGAAATTTTGGGAAAGTTTGTGATAGTTTGGAAACCATCCCTTAAGGCTTATATAAATCATTTATGTGAGACTTGGGAAGGAATGGAGAAAATTTAAGGAAGAAGAAAGTGGTTTGGTGAGATATGAGCACTGGAGTAGGGGGAATATAGTGTGTGTCCAACCTGGGGTACAAAGTACACTTGGTACTATCATGGCTAATGCTTGGGTATTTACACTCATGGTGAACATTATTCTGTTGAATCAACACTTGTGTAGAGTGAAATAGTGTGTTGTATTTCTAAAGGAACTATTTCCACCTAGATTGTTCCATAGCAAGAGCCAATACCACTAGCATCTTCCTAGGGTGAGAGTGGCTTTTCCAAGTGTTGTTATTTAGATAAGTATTTAATTCCATTAATATTAAAAGATATTAGAATATTATGATTATGATGTTAACCTGAGTGAATTATATGGATGTGTTATTTAATGTACAATGTTAATTATTTACTTTAGAATCCTTATCTAATTATTACATATTTTAGTTTACACATCATTTTAGTGACATGATATCTTGTAAATTATCTTAACTCTAATATTTAATCCATTAAATCCATTGTTAATACTAAAACTAATTTAGGAGGAAAAGTGACATTACATTTGGTATTAGAGCCTAAACATAGGTAAAACCCAATATAATACAAAAATTGGATTAATTAAGTATTAACAAAAAATAATAAAACTTAAAAGATACATACATCCACACATAAGACACTTAGATAATATTTTTAATTTTATCCTTTCTCCTTTTTTTATATATATCAAATAATATAACTCATTATACATTAACATGCACTCTATATTTTTCTTTATCATCAATTTATTCTTATACTTTTCTTCCACTATATCCTATAAACTTTGTGAGATGATACATCCTATCATCTTCTATCACCTTACAATATTTGATATTTTAGAGTGAGATGTATTTTTCCTTAATCTATTAGGTCCTTAAAATATGTGTCCATAAGATATGCCTCCTTTTTGTTATATCTCTCAAAAACTATATTCACTATCATAACTATTTTATCATTATTGTTAATTATTGGTGATGGGTATGACTAGAAGATTGTTGTGGTCACTATTTAATCAAATAAGAATGTGTGAATGTCACACAAGTATGGTGATTGATTACAATGAGATAATTTTCATAAGTAACATATGATTACAATGAGAGAATTTTCATAAGTAACATCTAATTACAATGAGAGAAATTTAGAAGTAACATCCAATTCAAGTTAATTTTAAATGGTGAACATATTTGATTTCATGTCTTCTTGCTACATTTGATAAAGACTCTAACTAATTTCTTCAATGGGTAGACCATGGTCTCTTTATGCATTAAACAGATGTGATCACATACCTACGATCTTTCACACCAACAATTAATTCATGCACTATCCTTAATAGCTATTGCACCGAGACCCCACCACAACTTATAGTATATATAGGGGTAGATTGACATGTACTCATGGATATAGATAATATAACACTAAGATATGTTATTAGTAAGAGAATGTATTCACCACTATTCAAGGAAAGATACGGCACATATAGTTTTTTTAATATTTGTGTAGACTCTTACAAAGAGAATATTATATCTCAAATGTCTCAAATTTCATAGAAATTTTATATATTTTAATGTGAAGGACACATTCCTAAGTATGGTTGGGATTTCCAAACAAAAATTGATAAGGAAAATGAATGGTTATGACTTGTCCAAATAAATTCCAACAATAGACTTATCTAACTAATTTTATATTCTTCCTTAAATATAAGGATGAATCCCATCCATTTGATTGATTTTAATAGGCCATGTGACCACTAAGGTGAAATATTCAAGATTTTATATGGAAAAATGGGGAAAGTTATTTATTGCTATTTGGAAAATTTATGATTTTTCCATTGGTTATTCCCAAATCTTAGTGATATCTTCAGCCAGTTGGCCTCCCATATTCATCTTGTATCTACAATTAATGTAAAAAATCTATATTTTCCTTTCCAAACCTATGGAATTTTCTAATTGGTTGTTTTTTCAATCCTTATGCCTGTTGATTGATATTAAAAGAAAAGTGATCCTGAGACCAACTGAATGATCATCATGGAAGTGAAGATCTTTGGTCGAGTGATTAATTTATTGGAAGTTTTACATATTATTGAAAGCTTTGTGTGTCATGTTGATCGAACTCATAGGTTAAGTGGGTATGCATAGGAGGTATAAAAATAGAAAATAATTATATTATCGTAATTTTTTTGAATATTATTTGATCACTTGATTCATTCTTCATGCAATTAGTTGTGTCCTTCCACTATGGAAATGTGAATAATTTGAGTTGATCTAGCCATACATCCTCAGTATAAGCTTCCATGAATATATAATTAGATGGTTAATATATTGCATATTCTTGGAATTTTAGACTAACCAAGCTTCTTTTACTGACTGGATAGTTGGGTGTAAATATGACTTGTCTTGGAAACCAAGAAGCTGTAAAATTGGTGATTTTTGAAAATTTTATCTATCATCCTTCTTCGACTATCGAATCAGTTAGAGAACTCAATAAGAGTGATCTTATGTCTTTTTCTTATACAAAATTGTGTTGATGTAGTACTCTAATTAACCGAACTTCTATTTTTATGCATTTGTAATATATCTTTCCATATCGTGTCACTACTAATTATCATTTTGATAGCCAAAAATATAATCTTATGATTTGAATTTGAATATTACATGAGCTAGCATTTGGAAGTCTTCATCCCCATTTTATACATATTATAAGTCATGAGCTAGTGTCTTCCCCTCTAACTCTTCATTTTCCCTTAGTTTTTCTAGAGTCCTTCCTCTTCTCATGTTAATCTTAGTCGATCTACCACTAGTAGTGTTCTCTAAGGGACAAGGGAGTATATCGATGTAATTTTTGTTGAATATAAAAGATACTTAGAGGGGGGGTGAATTAGCATCTTCTTAAAATCATTGAAGAAATACCATCCAATAATCCAATGCATATGATAGTTAAGATAAGAAGAAGAATTAACTGAACATGAAACACACAGCACAAGAACACCAAGATTTTTACATGGAAAACCGAGAATGGGAAAACCACGGTGAGGATTAAATCACAATATAGTAGAACCAATTATGAGATATTACAAAAGGGGTGGCTCACTGCCAAGACTCACTGTCCAAAAGAGAGGCTCACTGCCTACAAAATATATAGTAACAAAATGGCCTACAACCAAAGAATGAATAGATGTAAGTACACCTCAAAGTGCAGATTCAGATCCTTTGAAGCTCAAGAAGTTCACATGGTAGCAGATCACTATTCACTCATTTTGCACCCACACTTAATCCACCAAAACTCACATACACAACTTTTTATTCTTCTATCTCCAAAGCTATCCTGTATATATATTTGACTTTCCCACAAGTATCAATCAGGTTGGCTCCAATTAAATAAAAAAACTTCTCAAAATCAATTCAAGTGTGTAGCATGCTACTACATATCGGCATGGATCACTCCAACAAAATTTTTAATCCATTACACCTTCAACCTCTTATTAGGTCGGCTAGAGATAGACCTAATAACAAAAATGTAAACAAAAAATTATGCCAACAACAAACACAAGCATCTGCACACATGAGATTCTTTCCATGCATGCTTTCATCAACCAAAAACCATTTCCCAAGATTGTGAGTAACTACGATCACCAGAGGGAAAATACAGACCAAAATATCGAAGGACATTTCTGCATTACTAGTTCAGAATACTGGATCAACATTGACTTTGATTCTTGCAGTTGCAACTCATATATCATGGTGACATCAATGACAACATAAAACTATATAAAGATATGTGTTCTTCTTCATTCTTCCAACAACCTCCCCCTTTTTCATTGATGGCAACATGTGCTAAAAGAATTTACAAACTTCCTATGTACAAAGCATACTCCATTTCTTTCCTCTCCCCCCCTTTGACATCAAGGACAAAGGGCTACCAAAAAATATGAACATAAATATGTACACATGGTTCGGAATGTACAACACAAAGAATCAAAATATTGAATTACCCCTTAGGAGTTTAACCCAAATAGTGTGAAAACCAAAAAATATTTACTCAGAGGAGGGAGCACTTTGGAGTTCCTAGAGAATGCCTTTTGAGGTGGCTTTACCATTCTCCCAACTCTATTTAGTAGGTATCAGTATTTTTTTAAAAGACTCCAACACAATAAAACTTTCTTCAACCTCATCCAGAGTATATGGGGTCAGATTGATCTTATATAATTTCTTAGCATTATCAAAGGCATTGGCTACCAAAGTGCACTCCATCCTTACATTGTCACCAAGCAAACCAATTTTTTTGATAATTCCTTCCTTATACTTTTGTAACATGAATTTTTTTTCTCTATGCGCTAAGATATCATTTCAAGTTGATATGTCTCTATCCATGGATACGTTGTATGTATTGGAAATAATTGTCAACTAGGACTCAATGGAGTCCATAAGATCTTTCATACTTTGTGTGGCATTAGGCTACCTTATGCAATAGGAAAACATAGATTTTTCTTCAAATTGATAGGCCTTTACAGATTCAAGACTCTTTTCAACATTGGTGTGTGCTAGAGCACACTTGTCATTAAGGACCAATAGCCTTTTCTCAGTCAGTTTCTCTTCAACTTCATGTTTTGTTTTCTCACCAAGTCCGATGGCATGCTCTTTGAAGGAGTCCAATAGAATTTTCAAGTTTTCTACCAGAATGAGAGATATGTCCACTGACATATTAGGTGTGACATATTGCAAAGCCCTAATGGCATATTTGATAAGCTTAGTTCCCTTCTGATGCATTTCCAATATTTCTCTTTTGCTAGATGCATGAAATAGATCACCTAACACCATTTTATGCATAGGAGAAATCTTGTCTAGATCCACATAGCCTTGATTCATGGGAATTTTCAAGAGTTTTGGATGAATTACTGACTGGAATATGATCTTCTTAGACAACATGCCTTTCAAAACATCATCACTGGAGGAAGAATCTCCGTTGAATTTTGTGATTCAACTACTTGCTTAGATCCTTCTTAATTCTTTCCAACAATTTCACCTGATTCCTCATTTCTTTCTTCTTCCTCAACTTTCTCTTCCTCTACTTTCTTTTATTCAATCTTCTTTTCTTATATATTTTCCTCTTCTATCTTTTCTTCTTCTTTTCCTTCTATATTTTCCTCTTCTATCTTTTCTTCTTCTTTTCCTTCTTTTTCTTCTTCTTCTCTCCTCTCTTCTTCTTTTTCTTCTTCTCTGTCATTTTCATCCTTGTCCTCTATTTCTTCAGAATGTACCAGAGGAGTAACATCATGTACCTTAGCTTCAAAATTTTCTTCAATCTATTTTTCAATCTTTGGAGCCTCATTAACAACATTAATTTGTAGAATAATTTCTGTACCACCTATTTCCAGAGGGATATCCAAGTCATTCATTTACAAAGGTACATTTGCATCACCAGTACCTGAGGGATGGTCTTCCTTAACTTCTGCAAAAGTTTCTTTTCCTAATTCAGGTGTCGTACCAGATGCACCAAGCATACCATACTTCTTAGCTATACTTCTGATTGTATTTATAGTTTCCTTCTTTATTTTGTTGATCTGCTTCTTTTCTCTGGTCATTAAAATATTAACTCTCTTCTTCATCTGAAACAAGGTAGAAAAAACCTTCTTCAAGGTTTGCAGATCACCCGGAGTTAGAGAGGATCCAATTTCCTTATATGCCTTAGCCCGTATTTTATCATCCAATTCAACTACCTCTGATCTTCTCTTCATTAGAGCTTCCCATAATTTTTCAGTTACATCATCCTTAACATCATCCCACTTAACTTCCAAAATAATGACATATTTAAATCAGCCATTGTTATTGTTTCCCTATCTTCTTCACCTACTTGATTATAAAGCTCTACTGCGGGTTTCAACATATTTTCATAATGAAATAAATTATTTAACATGGCTTCTAGTTTGAGAGGGGTTCGAAGTCTTACCAAAAAATCATTATGTTCTACCTAGTCCAATGAAACCTCTTATGCAACTCTAGCCTTCTCTGCATCTATTTCATGATCACTAATGTCTTGTTCATCAACATCCTCTGAGGATGATATATAGTGAACTCTCTTTGATCCAACATTGGTTTCTTGAGATGCACCTTCACTGGAGGAAATTCTTACCCTTCTCTTTCTTATCAACTTCGGAGCTGGGTCTTCTTCCTCTTCCTCCTGGTCTTCAGTAATACTGAGATTCTTCTCCCTTGTAGATTTTTCCTTTCTTCCTTGCTTAGTTGGCACTACTGAAGGAACACCTTTTCTCTTGCTCAATCTAGAAGTGGGTCTAGAATGGGCCTTTGCCTTTGCCTTTGTTAGAAGTGTTGGGCTCAATCTTTACTACATCCGGGCCAAAAGTGGGTTTGGAAGGAGGGATCCTACTAGATCTCATTATGCCAGATGATTCTCCAGACTTCTATTTTCCCAGAGCCCTTCCTTGGGATAATAATTGAATAGGAAGGCCAAATTTTCTAAGTGCCTCATCTACCCTTTTTATCCTTGCAGGTTTGTTGTGTTCCAAATAAACTTCCAAGATTTTTTTTGTATATGTACCAATCCGGTGTTCATTGGAATCCTTTGCGATTTTCTATAATAGTTGCACATGTTAGAATCCAAGATCACCTGCATGCAAATGGATACCTGTCACATGCAAAAGATATGCAAAACCAAGAAGATGTTCTGCAAACCTCAAAGTGTAAAATGCATTATTAGAATCTCGGTTATTACAAAGAGATCAATCCTTATGAAGGAGATCAAGAAACCCTAAAGGGAAACCGTAAATAAAACCCTAGTGTGCACACTTAATAATTAATAAATAATTATTAATGTGCCTAAGTTTAGCTTAAGCAACTAAAGGAATAAGTGACTTAATTAATTAACCAATATGATATAATTAATTAAGCATAATAACTTATTACTTTAACACCCCCCCCCCTAAGATGAACTTAGGAAAAAGCTAAAACACTAG
>CM021107.1:295111278-295198183 GCA_007115665.2 Sequoiadendron giganteum
GAGGAGGTCAAGGCGGAAGGGGTGGTGGAAAATCCTTTGGGAATCAAAATGAGGATCAGAAGAAAAATGAAGATGTGGGCACCAGTTGAAATCAAAAGAATGATAATTCCTATCGCCCTCGAGATCAAAACAAAAGTGAATAGAGAGGAAGAGGAAGAGGAAGATTTGGACAAGGATTTGGGAGAGGTGGTTTCAGAGGAATATGTTTCTAGTGTGGTGAAGAAGGGCATCGAGCCTATGAATGCCCACAACACCAAGGAAGGATAGACAAAAGACCAAAAGGTCATGCAAGAGTTGTGCATGTAGATGAGGAAGCTCAATCTGAGCATTCTGATGATGTTGAAAGAGGGGAAACCCTAGTTGTCAGGAGAACCTTGCTGAATAAGAGGAAGGGCCCAAACCAGAGGAAGGTGCAAATGTGAGGATAAATGTTGTGATGTCATTATTGACAGTGGAAGCACTGATAATTTGGTGTCATAAGAGATGGTCACAAAGTTGAAGCTGAACAGGGAAAGGCATCCACATCCGTATCAGATTGCTTGGTTATAGAAGGACCACAAAGTCCTAGTCAATGAGCAATGTCTAGTGAAATTCAAGATTGGCAGTTATCGTGATGAGGTCCAATGTGATGTCATCACCATGGATGCATGTCATATGTTGTTGGTGAGGCCATGGTAGTTTGATAGGAGTGATATACATGATGGCCATGCTAACACCTATTCCCTGACAAAGGATGGAGTCTACCATAAATTGAAACCCTTGAAGGAGGTGGAAGAAAAGGTATGCAGTAGTGCTAGAATTTGTTTTGTTGATGGAAGAAAACTTTTGGAAGGCATGAAACACGAACGCATGTGTTATGCTTTAATTCCTAGAATGGATAGAGAGGAAAATGAAGAGGTTCCAATAGAAGTTTCAAGTTTGTTGAATGAGTTTCGGGAAATTGTGTCTAATAATGTGCTTGAAGGTTTACCACCAGTAAGGAAGATCAGTCATCAAATTGACCTGATCCCTTGAGCCATTTTACCAAATAAGGAAGCTCATAGAATGACTCTTGCAGAGAATGAGGAGTTGAATAGACAATTCCAAGAGTTGTTAAGAAAAGGATTGATTTGAGAGAGCTCGAGTCCATGTGCAGTACTTGCAGTACTAGCACCAAAGAAGGATGGGGAATGGAGGATTTGTACAGACTCTAGGGCCATAAATAAGATCAAAATCAAGTACAAATTTCCATTGCCAAGGATGGACGACCTTATGGATAGTTTGGGTGGAGCTCAGTACTTCACAAAGATAGATCTGAAGAGTGGATACCACTAGATCCAGATTAGAGAGGGTGATGAATGGAAGGCCACCTTCAAAACCAAAGAAGGCTTGTACAAGTGGTTAGTCATGCCTTTTGGGCTAACCAATGCACCGAGCACATTCATGTGGCTCATGAATGAGGTACTAAAAGAATTTCTGAAATTTTTTTTTATTGTGTATTTAGATGATATTTTGATTTTTTAGTAAGTCATTGGATGAGCATTTAATGCATATTCATAGAGTCTTTGAGAAATTAAGAGAGGAGAAATTGTTGATTAATTTGAAGAAGTGTAGTTTTGTGAAGAGGGAGTTAGTATACTTGGGGTTTGTTGTCTCGATGGAAGGTCTTAAGATGGACCTAGAGAAGGTGAAGGCTATTTTGGAATGGCCTACCCCAAGAATTGCTACTAAGGTGAAATCTTTCCATGGTTTGACCAAATTTTATAGAAAGTTCATTAGAAACTTCAGTAGTATTTGTGCACCCCTAACTGAAACAATGAGAGGGGATAAAAGAGAGTTCAAGTGGACCACTAGAGCAGCGAGAAGTTTTGACATGTTGAAGAAGAAGGTGACAGAGCAACCTGTTTTAGCCCTTTTTGATTTCAATAAGGTGTTTCAAGTGGATTGTGATGTCAGTGGTAATGCCATTGGAGTTGTTTTGAGCCAAGAAGGTAAGCCCATTGTATATTTCAGTGAAAACTTAAACGATGCAAAGAAAAAGTATTTTGTGTATGATCATGAATTATATGTCATAGTTCAGGCATTAAAGAAATGGAGGCATTATCTATTGAAAAAGGAATTTGTTTTGTATACTGATCATGAAGCATTACAGTACCTTAATAGCCATGGAAAATTGAATCAAAGACATTTGAAATGGGTAGAATTTTTGTAGAGTTATACTTTTCCTTTGAAGCATAGGAGTGGGAGGTCTAATAAGGTTGCAGATTCCTTGAGTAGGAGACAAACATTGTTGACATAAATGCAAATTGAGGTGGTTGGGTTCAGTGAACTCAAGACATTGTATCTGAAAGCTGCTGATTTTGCAGAGGCTTGGAAAGCTTGCAAGGAGCCTATTACAGTTGACAAGACAAAGTGGTTGGATTTCATAATCTAGAATGGCATGTTGTTTAAGGGAATTCAGTTGTGTATTCCAAGGAGTTCCATGAGGGAGAACCTGATAAAGCAGAAGAATAGTGGAGGAATGGCAAGACATTTTGGTCGGGATAAGACCATTGTCATTATCAATGAGCTTTATTATTGGCCTCAGTTATCACATGATGTGAAGAAGTTTGTGCAGAGTTGCAGGGTATGTCAGATGGCTAAAGGAGTGAGCTAGAATACGGAGTTGTATCAACCCTTACCTATACCAAACAGGTCATGGGAGGATATAAGTATAGCCTTTGTTCTTGGTTTTCCAAGGACACAAAGAGGGAATGATTCAGTATTTATGGTAGTTGACAGGTTTTCAAAGATGGTACATTTCATCCCATGCTAGAAGAACCATGATGCAGTACACATTGATGATTTGTTCTTCAGAGAGGTGGTGAGGCTACATGGTCTGCCAAAGAGTATAGTCTCAGATCTTGACACCAAACTTGTTGGATACTTTTGGAGGACCTTATGGAAGAAGTGGAAAATGAAGTTGAAGTTCAGTTTTGCACACCATCCACAGATTGATGGGCAGATTGAGGTTGTGAATAGGAGTTTGGGTAACCTACTAAGATGCTTGGTAGGAGATAAACCCAAGGGATGGGACTTGATCTTACCCCACGTAGAATTTTCTTACAAAATTTTTGTCAACAGAAGCACTGCTAGATCACCATTCTAGATTGTGTATGGGGGCAATCCTAGGATTGCTCCAAAACTGAGAAAGTTGGACCAAGAGAAGAAGATAAGTTTCAAAGCCGAAGACTTTGCAGAGCACATCAAGATATACATGAGAAGGTAAGAGAACATATTAACAAGATGAATATGAAGTATAAGGCCGAGGCAGATCACAAGAGGAGGAATAAGGAGTTTCAAATTGGTGATGAAGTGATGGTCCACTTGAGGAAAGAAAGGTTTCCAGTGGGAACCTATAACAATTGAAGATGAAGAAGTTCTATCCCTGTAAGATTTTGAAGAGGCATGATTCAGGGAACGCATATGAGGTAGAGTTGTCGGATGGAGTCAACATTTCCCCTGTTTTCAACATTTCAGATTTGATAAGAGTATCATGAAGGTGGCGCAAAGGAAGTAACATAAATGGAATAGTGTGGCATTCCAACACATACTTTAGAAAAGGAGGATATTGAAGGAATCTTGGATAATCATGTGGGAATGAGTACCAGAAATAGGCAGTATGAAGAATATCTAGTGAAGTGGAGAGGAAGGCCTGTCGAAGATTCATCGTGATTGTCTAAGCCAAAAGTTGATCGTTTGGGTTTTCCTCAACCATCTGAGACATGATGAGGTCACTTCTCAAATTACCCTGGGTGTCTGATGCAGGAGCATCTAGTGGTGTAAGGGAAATCTTGTATCACCCAAAACTATCTTTACTTTCTTTTAGCTTTTTGTAGATGTTTTTTTCATTTCTGGATACCCTTTTTATTGAATAAGAATTTCCAACTTTCAAAACTGCTTTTTTTCTTTTTCTGCTCAAAGCCCTTATTTTTTAAAGAGGTAGCGAGAACATAAAGATTTGGGACAAAAAATAAAAGCATTATGGGAGTGAAATTGGATTCAAGATCGTTCACGGGTTTAAAAATTATTCAAGGAAGCCATCGATTCTGTTTTTATGAAAAATCTTCCGAGGTCGGGTTGAAGGCGCCTAAAGCGGTCTCGTTCATTCGAAAATCATCGGTCAGATTAGAACAATTTCATACAGCATGGTTCCTCGAATACTTCAATGGTTTCGAAGCTAATTTAATCAATACAAGTCCAGAATCAAAATTCATAAATACCAGTTGGTTTATTTCTAAAATGTGCTTTATTTTCAAGATATTGATTTCAAAATTTGAATTTCAAATTGTAATTTTCGGTGCCAAATCGCTAAAAATCATAATTCAAATGTTGTTTTTGGATCCAAGCCAAAAAAGATTTATTTATGGGCCATTTTTTAATTTTTGGGGGGAGCTTTTGGGGAAAAGAGTGCATACTGAGGAAAGGGAACTTCTATAATTTTCTAGGAGGGCATGTATTATAGAACTCGAGGATTTGGGATCCTCTGCATGTAAACATTTCATTATTCTTAATACAATAATATTCCCTAGTCTTTGTGTGTGATATTTTGTGTCTCATGTTAGCACCCTCATCACATCTTCTATGGATATGTTCTCTTCTTTTGAGCCTTGTAATTCACCTCATATTTGTATGGGTAACAATACCTATATGAAGGTAAGTGGGAAGGGTTCTATTTCCATGGGGGAAGGGAATTTTAATGATGTGCTTTATGTTCCTTCCTTGACATCAAATCTCCTTTGTATTTATCAAATTACTCATGGTGGTCAAGGTAAAATAGTTGAATTTACTCTTGATAGTGTACATAAGGGATTTGGAGACTAAGGATATTGTTGCTATTGGGATGGTTGATCATTCATCTCATTTGTATTACTTTTGACATTTTTCTTCAGAAGGTGATAATGTTCCTTTGACTGCATATCACACTCCTTCATTGAATGTGAAGCATGTTTGTGAGGAGAAGTTTGGTCATCTACACCTTGGTATTCTAGAGACCAGTGTTGAGCTTCCTACTCCTCCACCTCATTCTTCTTCAACCATCAATGTTTCTATTCAGCATGATGATCATAATTTTCAGACCTTGCTTTATGGGATGAATATTTGATAGGTATTTCTACCTTGTTTGTGGAGTCTCATACTATAGAATTGGAGGACACACTTGAGGGGGTTTATCTCCTATTTCATGATAGTTTCAACACAACTATTATCCCATCTACTTTGTCTTTGGAGATTGAAATTCATGAGTCTCCTCATTCACTTGATTTTACATGTTTCTTGGTTGAGTTTTTCCATGATTATGTTGTGACTTATCCAAGCTTGGAGATTCATAATCAGTTTTCAGAGGCATACATGTTGAGACTTCATCCTTCCTCCTTTCAACTGGACATGGAGTGGCTTCTTCATCTACTTATGGATTTGTTTCTTCCTAAGAGGAGATGTGTTTCTTGTAGACATTGGATCATCTTTTTTTTTTTCAGGCATTCTTCATTAGCATTGGAGCTTCTTCATTATGGGGGTATATCTTGTCTCTTTATTTCCCTCTTATGGGGGGGTCATTGATTGTATATACATGGTGGATGTAGTCCTTGGGGGGTATCATTGAGTCCTCCATACAACATGTTTGTTTTGTTTTATTTTTATCTTTTGGAGAGGAGTTTTGTCCCATTGGGTTTTCTCCTTTTCTCCATTTGTGAGAGATTGCATTGATTTCATTTTCATTGTAAATGGGTACCTAACATGGCCTAGTAGCCAGGACCCATCTCCATCTTCATCTTTGCATAGTTTGCATAATAATCTTCTCCCTATGTTGCACTTAAGGGGGGTGTTGGTGTGAATAAATGTCTTGTACCTAATTAATTTACTCACTAGGGAATTAGGGGGCATATTCACATATTAAGTTTACTTAGGATATAAGATTCTTTCTAGAAGTCTTAGCTGTCTTTTCTAGAACTTATCTTATCTAGCTTGTATTGCATGATTCCTAGGTAGATAGGTTGTTAGTTGTCTCATGCAATAGGATTAAAACACTTTTCATGATCTTTTATAATCCTATCTCTCTACCTAGCCTTTATAATCAAGGAATCTTTGTACATTTGCATATTCGACGATTATTCAATATTGCATTATTGAAGAAAGCTTTCTTTCCATTTTCTCTCTTGTGGAAGATATTTTGGTCTAGCAACTGTTATTGGGGGTGTTAGTGAGTCACCATTAACTCCCACAGTATAGAGTTCTTATTGAATAATATTATCAGTATTTGCATCATATTTCTTATTATATCTTTTATTGTGCAAGTTATTTCATAACAAGTGGTATTAGAGCATGATCTTGGCACTATGACGACAAGATATTTTATTCAATTTTGGTGATCATTTTGTGAAACACATATCTCCTAGATCTTGGTGAATTTTTGTTTGATTTTTAAAGGGTTTTTGAAGAGAATATTAAAGAATATACAATCCAAATTTTAGAGGAATTGGGGTAGAATTGAGTGAGCTATTACAAAACTAGGGTTTTTTCCCAATTTATTTGGAAAGTGCATATCTTCCAAATCATGTTGAATTTCTTCTTAATATTTAGTGGGTTTTTGGAGAAGTCAGAGAGGAGCCTACAACAAAAATTTCAGTTCTTGGAGCATAATTAAGTGATTTATTACATAATTAGCATTTCCAATAAATTCACTCTCAAGGCTGCAAAACACCTAATTATTGGGAGATTTTTCTGAAAAAGTGCAACCTAAGACTTGGTAAGTAACAAAAAAAATTCAAGGTATTTTAACTTCATTTGTGTGATTTATTGCAAAATTATCTTTTAAAGAACTTCTTCACAACAAAAGTAGCCACATAAAAGAAGAAAAATAACAAGTAGAACAAGAGAAAGAGAAAGAGAAATAACAAGAAAAAGAGCAATAGCAAGAGAAAGAAAAAGAGAAAGAACAAGAACAAGAAGAACACGAAGCAATAGTAGAAGAAGCAAAAGGAAAGAAAAGAGATGATGAAGAAGAAAAAAAGTTAGCATTGAGGATAATGCTTTTGTAAAGTGGAGGGCAATGTTATGCCCCTACCTCTTTAGTGTGTATAGTGTTATGAGTAGTTGACTTGTGACTACTTTAACTCTTAATTAAGTCATTATCATTATTATATTGTTATTTAGTTATTTAGGTCAGCCTAAGATTATATAGGGTTAGGTCGACTTGGGTGATATCCTAGGCATAGTTATGGTATATAAGAGGTATATGTAGGTTATTATCAAGGTGTTGAGTATTGAGTTCTTATTGAAGGCTATTGGAGGTATCTCCCTCGAAGTGGATTAGGAGGTTTCCCCCTCGAAGTGGCATATTATTGTCAAGTATTTGCATCATGTTTCGTATTATATCTTCTATTGTGCAAGTTATTTCATAAAAATAATTCAAAAAATTAAATAACCAAGTTTGATAAAGTATTGAACATCATCATTTATAATCAAATTCTGAAGAGCTCAAGTATGATGGAACAAGCTGAGTTACCAATAATTCAAGCCAAAATTACAAAGAGTAGAGAAATATGAGTCTGACCATGAAGAATTGTTTGAGCTAATAATATAGAGTGAGATAATTATAAGATATGAATTGTTGTATGAATTTATCATTAATTTCCGTATCACCATTAAATCGTTCATAATTTTAGAAATTTCACTAACTATTGCTATGGACACTTCATGTACATTTCATTTGGTGAAGGCTAACTTTATTTAACTTTTCAATTGGATACCATCCATAATTGTAGACAATCACCAGTCTAATTCTCAAAATTTATTCTAACAAAAAGCAAAAAAAAATAGTTACAATGATCCCTAGACTCCAATTTTATTTTTTTTTTCCTCACATATTTCTTTATCATATACCTAAGATAGATATCATGTATTTTAGATGTTGATTATATGAGTTCTTAGAAACTAGGGATTGTGATTATTACGTTTATGTTTAGGTTTCCAATGAAGCACTACATATTGTGCTAAAGATTAGCACTACGAATAAATTAAGAATTGATCTAGTCATTATATATTGAGGATTGAAGTGTGAACCACTATTCATGATTTGGTTACTTGTTCTTCAACCTTTTCCCATCTCAATTAAATGTATTGAAAAATATTTTAGGTATTTTAAGAGATAGACAAAATTCAAAGCAATAGGGGAGAGGGGCCCATAGTAGGGCAAAGACCAATAGTAGGGTTGGAAGTAGTCTTCAATAGGCCTCACAATGGAACATTTAATATCTACTTTCAAAACACCTTTTTCCATAAAGTACATAATCTTGTGGATCCTGTGATGCCACAT
The DNA here is from genome assembly GCA_007115665.2 of Sequoiadendron giganteum. Classification (NCBI taxonomy): domain Eukaryota; kingdom Viridiplantae; phylum Streptophyta; class Pinopsida; order Cupressales; family Cupressaceae; genus Sequoiadendron; species Sequoiadendron giganteum. Next base: position 295,119,611 of record CM021107.1, read on the forward strand.
CAGCCAAACATGTTCAAGGGACTCAGTGCCCTACTATGGGCCCCTATGTGCTTCTACAAAAGCATGCTGATGTGGCATCATATTTGATGATGTGGTCTTAAAAATATTTTTTTAAGCAGATGAGTTGGCAAGTAAACTGTTGTACAAAATTCAAACTTTTTTGAAATCATATGCTATGAAATTCAAAAACCCAAAAGTAAGTTGCCCTACTATGGGCCCCTCTCCCCTAGAACCGAAAATAAAAATCAAAGATATAATTAACACTATTGCTATGACATTTACCAATTACATCAAATAAAATTGGGCACACCAAGTCCCACAATGGTTTATGGTAAAAATGTGGACTAAAACATTTGTGCTTTGTAAGAAATTAGGAGTAGAAAGGTTGAAGAACTTATGATAATCACAACCATGTCAGACCACAAAGACAAAAAGAGAAAAGGGTGTGAAACTCTTGGTAGCAAACAACCCATTAACACACAAACACTCACTCTCTCACATAGAACATGCAACCCATCATAAACAAAAGTATATAAAACAATAATATAATAACCATTTTCATAAAGATAGGAGTAAGAAAAGTCAAAATAAATTTTAAGGTTTATCATTAACTGAAGTGAAAAGAATAGAATAAACTATGAGAAATATAAAACGAGCTTGTGTGAAAAATTTATAAAGTATTGAGTAGAAAAACAAATAAGGTAAGTGAAAATATCATTTATGAAGAGGAAATAATATAACCTGTTTAGGAGATTAAGAAATGATTTATAATATTTATTATTCATGGAGGTAATTTGAACATTAGGAGTATTAGTATATAATAAATAAATTAAATATTTTTAAAATTATTTTGTATTATCATTTTAAAATATTTTCATATAGATATTTAATGAGAGTATACTTTAGTCAATTAGAAGACACGTTCTTATTTTAAGTTATCTTTGATTGTCTTTGAAATAAGGGTTAATTTATTAATGTTTTTAGGGTGAAAATTATATATCCATACTAATTTTCACTTATTTTTCTATTTACTTCAAGTGATTTTAATTTGTTAGTTATGTTTATTCAAAATCAACATCCATATTTGTTTAATGTAAGTTACATTGTGGGCCTACAATCCACAAATCCTAAGATCACTTTCACTTCTTAAACTTTGGAAAAAATTGATGTTGTTTAAATGAATCAAGTAGAATAAAATAATACTTTCTAAGATATGAAAAATCATCTTAGTGCCAAACATAGAGATATGTCATTTTTTTACAAGAGTGACAACCTCCAATTGATTTGGAAGTTGGATAAGAATTAGATATTAGTGTAAGCCTATAAACTTAAGTTCTTCTATGAAGTGTTTGTGGGTGATAATTATTTGCTATGAGTTCTAAGATTTTTGTACATCTTTTATTTTATTGTACTTTATTAATCCAATAATTTTGTACTTGATTATTATTAGGAATTATATACTTAGAAGGTTATAACATGTCATTAATTGCCTATAAGTCTATGACAAGGTGATATAGGTTGAAAGATGTTTTGACTAGGTTAAGTGTCACAAACACCTTATAAGCTATTTTATATTACATCCTCATTAGATTCAAACTTTCCTCGAAACTTTGTTTGAATTGTGATGTAAAATTAAATATGATTTATTTAAGGGGAATTATGTACTTGTATCCATTTCATTGTTTAGGAAAAGAGGATATGACCTGTAGTAAAGGAAAATTAGATCCTTTTACTCAAACAAAAAATTGGCTATGAATAGAGGAGTGGGATCTTGATATTCACAACACTCCCATAATTCATCATGAAGGATGCAACATTTTTTTATCATTATGGATTTCAACAATGATAATCAAGAGTTTATATTCATTGCCCAAGATCATTATGGATGATGTGGAATATTATTTTAATGTCTTTATTTATATATATTTTTTAATCTTTCATTGAGTTTCAACAATTGTTCACAATCATTTTCTTTATCTCAACAAGCATTAGAAAGTTTCAATAACATCCTTCTAATGGATTATATTATATTAGTTGATCCATATAAAGATCATTTTGATTTTGTGAACATCAACATTAATTCTAGTAAATAATTTTTTTATGTATTGAATTATTATCATAGTTTCTACCTATTCAAGTTGGTGTGTATGTTATTATCCAAGAAAAACAATAAGATACATGGATGACCTTTGATTTGGTCCTCAAGATTTGGTGACAATATATTTTTATTATATAATGTAACTAAGCTATTTTATTATAAATCTCATATTGTGTCACATGTTATGTACTTGAATATTTACTTTCATGTTTCAAAGATGAAACATGTCTAAGGGGGTGGAATGTAATGGACCTTGGGGTATAGTTTTATATTATAATAAATAATGTATTGGGGTGCATATGCCGTGTAATTCATCTCACTAGGTAGTTAAAATAAAGTATTTATTTCACATACATGGGATGGTAGTAGATATTTTTAAGAAGACTATATATTGTAGTTACTTCCCAAGTGAAAGTCATCTTGAAGATTGTTAATAGATTTTAAGTTCTATTGAGATGATTACCCCCTTTAAGTAGAATTGGGAGGCTTGTCCCCTCAAAGTGGATATTGTATGGTGTTTCTGTACCTCAAGGTTTTAGTCTATTTTATAAATATGCAATTTTTAATTATTTTATGTGAGGTTCTTAATAGGAACTTGATGATAGCCTCATTTTAGGTCAATTTTAGTGAAAAAAACACTCAACGAAATTGAACAAAGAGGTCATTGATGCATAAAAGGGGTTTATTTTTGTAAAGATCATATTAAGTGGCTAATAATCAATGTACCCACCACACACCATCATTTTTAGGTGTGAACTTAATTGAAATACCAAAAGGGGACAAACTTGGCTAACATGATCTTTCCTTGATTGTCAAATTCTTGAAATTGACATTGAATTTGATCATTCTCCCAAAATTATCTATATAAAAATATTAGGAAGGGGAGATTGGAGAATCAAGTTGATTATGTGTTGCTTTGTATGATGTGTGGGGTTTCCTGAGTGACTAGCAAAGACTTCATTACATAGGTGTAAAATAATGGGGAACCAATGTTTCTTCGTCATATTAGGCATGAGTTTGCATGTTATAAGAGCATTACTTCTTGTTTGTGCAAGGTTTTCTATCCAAAGAATTAAAATTATAAACCTCTGTTTATTTGTGATTGTTTTGCTACATTATTTAACTAATAACAATGTTAATCTAGATTTTAGTAACATTTATCATAGTTTTGAAGTACTAAGCACCAACATGAATTCTCCAATATCATAGATTTCACTCTAATTATATTATTTGAACTATAATTGTTAAGGATAACACATGTGTTAGCTTATGATTGACACAACAGTTCATGTGGAAAATTTGTTCTCATTCCTCTAAAGTATTTATTGGAATATTATTATTGAGGCATTAGGTCTATTGGTTGGTCTCTTCATTGTCACCAAGATTTGTTGGTCTTGACAATCAAAGACATTGTGAGAGTGGGAGTGGCGATAGTTGTACACCATAGTGAACTTTGTGATCACTTTCCTTTATCCTTGACTAGTGAAAATATCTTAGGAGATGTGGGGTTTAGTGATGGTGGAAAAAAGCTCTAATAGAACAATTTATAATAAAAAATATAATGGTAGAGGGCAAGAAACTTGTCATGTGTCATGACCCCCATGACTGGACTATCACATCACCCCATAGGGCATGAGCCCCATCGGGAGTGGGGCTAGGGGGGTTGGGTGGAGCCCTTCCTAGCCACAACCACTATACTGGTGGGAAAATTATTCCCACCTAGTTATAGTAGGGATTACAGCTTGGTTTAAGCCAATCCACCTTCCTAATCAAAAATATATATTTTCTAATTTCATTATATCTATCTTTTGAAAAAAGTGAAACCCTATTTATTTTGTCATGTGATGATAATAAAAATAAGAAGTTTTTTTAACAATATATGTATAGACTTAAGATATGGAAAGAGCTTGTGTGAGAGGCAGGAAAATCCATTTGAAGAGGCTTTTGAATTTTTCTGAAGGCATTGATGATGAGAGCGATGGTGAGGATGAGGATGGGGATGGCGGTTCCCTTCTTATTTGGCTGGAATTTACTGTACTGGGTGTTAGCATGTCTGGTGGTGCTACTCTTGGTGATGGTGTGGGTGATCCTGACACGGTTGGCACGTTTTCCCTACTGGTTTACCCATCGGTTGTTGGTATGCTGCTCCTAGTGCTTTCCCCTATTATTCCCCTTGCTAGGTGGTGGCTCGGGGCTCTGGATATGGTGGTGGTCCTTCCTATGGACCCTCCTTGTGTTGCTTCTAATGGTGATGGCACTGAAGTCTCTCCCATGGCCTGGTCTTTGCTTGTTCCCTATGTTGTGGTGGTTTTTGCGCTCCTCTTGTACCATGCCTGAGCCTATGTCCTTCTTGGTTTTGCTACTAAGATTGATAGCTTTTCCTTTTGTGTGTTGTTCCTTTGTGGAATGGTTGGTGTTCTGACATTTCTTTGTCATTCTTTGGATGAAAGGTGTGTTTTTTTATGGGTTTGGTTTGTGCGGCCTATCTTGGTTGGTTCGTTATGCTCCTAATTGGGCTCTTGTATTTGGGGAGGGGCTTGTGAAGTTTCTTTTCCCTTGTTGTTGTAGTTGGTTGCTTCTGAGGGTACTTGGTTGTTGCTTTTTTCCTTGCAACTATTGTGACTTGTTTCATTTTTGGGGCTTGGTCCTCGTTGGATTGGTGGGTGGTTTGGGTTTCTTTGGGCTCTTAGAGTTTTTGGTTATTGGGTGCTTTTCCACCTTTAATCTCTATTGATGCCTTTGTTTTGGCAAGCCTTTGGAAGGTTGTGCATAAACATCTTTTTATTGTGGAGGCTGGTTTGGAGTTGTTTTCTTCCCCCATTGATGCATTTTTTTGTGCTCGCTAGGACTCTGGTGTGTCCTCTTTCTTTTACAGTTCGAGGAGTGTGGGTTCTTTCAGTAAGATCTCTTGGTGGTTAAGGAGACCTTGCCCTGGTTTGTTATGGGGGGTTGGTTCTACAAAATGGCTTCCTAGTAAGTGGAAGTGGTTGTTTTAGTGATTGTGTTTGGTTGGGGGAGGGGGCTATACCCTATGTTGGTGTTTCTTGTCTCTCTCTTTGTTACTAGATACTATGGCATGGCTTGGTGGAGCCTTGTTCCCTTTGGGGGCTTAATTCATTTTTTCCTTGAAGAAGTTTATTTATGGCTTGCACTGGGTTTTCTATTGATAGGGGTTCCCCTGGTTGATTGGCTTCCCCTAGTGATGGATGGTGTTTTTTCTATGGAAGGACCAGAGGATCTTACGGTGTTCAGGGCCGATTATGTTGTTGGCTAGGATTTTTTTGTGTTTCTTCCTCTTGTTTCTTCTCTTTGGATGCCTTGGGAAGGTGTGTTTACTTGTGCTACTAGAATTCTTTCTTGCTACCATGTTCAACAATCGATGTATTCTATTGAGGTGAATACCACTCCTATTAAGGTGGATCCCTCTCCTGTCGAGGTGGAGCTAGGGGTTGTTGATATGGTGGGAAGTGCTTCTCTCCTTTGTTGGTTCCTATTGAGGTGGAGTGTGCTAGCTCTAGAGGGAGGGTTCTTTGGAAGTTTTGATCGCCACTTCTTCCTCTCTTATCAAGGGGATCCCCCTCCTTTTGAGGTGGTGTCAGGTTTGGAGTCTGGTTGGATGGAGCATTTTGAAAATTGTTTCTCTATAGCAACTTGTGATTCTTACCCCTTTTTTGGTAAGAAACTATTAGGCTCATTTTTGGTTGATTTGAGCGAGAGGTCTGTTGCAGTCTAGCTACTACAGGTGGTGCGTGGTCTGGTTGTTTCAAGTAGTCTTTAGGGCATGTAGTATTGTGGGTTGTTTCTTGGCTCTTTAGGACTAGTTTTAGTCCTAAGTGTTCAGTTACTCCTAGTTTGGGGCCTGGTTTAGGTTGCTAGTATGTCTTTGTCTCAAGACTACTTTCGGTTCTAAGTGTTTTGTCACTCCTGGTTATGTTGTCCTGGAGTTGTTTGTGTTTTTTTGTGCTACTATGGTGTCTCCGTTGGTATAGTTCCATTAATCCATTTTGGCCCTTGAGGCTTGTTGTGTAAAGAGTACAACACCTTGTAAATGTTGCTTATCTTATCGAAAACAATATATATGTACATATAGATATATATTTATATATATGAACTAGATAATAAATTCTTTTATATCCATTTTATCAATGAAAGTTGTTAAATAATATATGTGTGTGTGTGTGTGAGCATGTATTTACATGTATACATACTCTTACACGTTTAACTACACATTTTTTTTGTAAAATTGAAAACCGAGTTTTCAAAAGACATGATTAATAAAGAAGGGCATATATGTGTGTATGTCTATATATGTATATATGTTTATATATACATATATATGTATAGATAAATGAAAACACATGTATAGACATATATGGTAGATTTTTAATACCTTTCATGATCATAGGTAATCTATTTTTTTTAGTAAATCAAAATAATATTCATTTAATTTTACAATACTCACATGTTTAAAGTAAGGAAAATATAACAAAATGTATCTCTTTTTTTTCTATCATTGATACAAGTGTTGGGAAATTGTGTCTCAACCTTGCAATTATATAACAATTATTATTGATAGGTGAAATGGTTTGTTACTTAAGTCACGGGGTTCCAAGTTTTCCTAACCTAAGTCGTGGGGTTCTAAAGTTTCATAACCTCCAAACTTAGTGATCTCTTTGTTGTCGGGAAGTCGCGGGTTTTCAAAACTTCATAACCTCTGACATGAGGTTCTAAAGTTCTGGTTTTTAGTGACTTAGCGATCTCTTTGTTGTCAGAAAGTCACGAGTTTTGAGAACTTCGTAACCTCTGAAATGAGGTTCTAAAGTTTTATTTTTTAGTGATTTAGTGATATGCGATAAGGCATATGGTGGGACCTGATAGGTTGATAAGGATAGATGGTGATGTGTATAAGCAAATAGCAATTATCGGTTAGATGACTGTGCAATTCACATCCTTGTTGTGAATTGCATGGAAGTGAGCTAGAATGGTGGGCCCCTCGGGTAGTAAAAGCTTATTTAAATCCTCATCAATGGGAGTTGATACATTGTAAATCTAAACTGTTAATTATTAGGGTTTAGTATTAACGATGGATATTTTGTTGGTCAATCTTTCCCTAGAATGTAACTCTATTTTATGAGAGCATTGTGTTACGACTACAATGCAAAAAGAGACGGTGATGTATTCTGAGAGTTTGTTAACAGTTGTTGTCTCTTGATCTCTGAGTGGTGATACTCCTATGAGAAGCTTTCTATGCAAGTATATTGTAATCTTGGTGATTTACTAAATAATATGTTGGACAGCTTTTGGATTGTGGGGTTTTTTTCTATCGAAAAGGTTATCCCCACATAAATCATTGTGTCATGGTATGCATGATATTTATGTTTATTCTTGTTTAATTTTATGTAAGTGTTAAAGATCTGTAAAGTTTTGCATTATTCTCCTCTCAAGATTAGTGTAGGAAGTTGTTCCACTACCTTAGCTTCCTTACAAGTGGTATCAGAGCTTGGTCACCTTTGGTTTCAATTTTGGGTTGTTGGATTTTTTAAACTAATCCAGATTTGAGTGGGAGCTTGTGCAGAAAACACTTTGTGATCTTGTTGCAGGAATTTTCAGATGGCAAGTTCATTAGGGAGAATAGAGGCGGATAAATTTTCTAGAAATAATTTTGAAATGTGGAAGCTAAAGATGGAGGATTGATTGATAGATCGAGATTTGTGGGATGCTATTGCTGAAAATGTTTCAAGGCCTACAGATCCTACGTAGGCTACTCAATATGATGTTATGGACCATAAAGACAAGAGTCTAATCAGATTGTGCCTGCCATACTTTCTTTTAATCAATTTCCATGAAGAGACCTCTGCAGATAAACTATGGAAGAAGCTTGGTGAGATGTATCAAGCCAAGTCTTTAGTGAACAAGATTTTATTGAGGAAGAAATTGTGTTCATTGAGAATGGAAGAGGGTGGACGGATTACAAAACACCTAGAAGCATTCAATATGTTGGTGGCTTAGTTTGTATCAGTTGGTGTCAAAATGGATAAGGAAGAGAAATGTCAGATCTTTCTTTTTTATTTGTCTGATTCATGGGATTCTCTTGTTATGGCTATTGAGAGTAATTCTATTATATTGAAGACTGAAGATGTGGTGGGTTCTTTTCTTTTTGAAGAGATGAGGAGGAAGGCATCTATCGGTGCCAAGGAGGCCTTGAATTTCCATGGAATACCTAAGGAAAAAGGCAAGAAGAATGAGAAGTGTGACAAATCCAAGTCTAGGGGAGATTTAAGTCTCTTGGAAAGTCCAAAGTTATTTGTTGGAACTGTGGTAAGCCTGGACATGTTCGTAAGGATTGCAAAGAAGAAAATAACAAGAAAAAGAAGAAAACTGATTTTGATTTTGAGTCCAAGAAGGGAGATGGTGACACATTCATTGCAGCTTTGGCAACTTGTGCAAGTAATGATGCATGGTTAATTGACTCAAGTGCATCTTTCCATATGACCTTTAATAGAGATTGGTTTTCTGAATATGAATAATTTGATGGAGGTAACGTGTACTTGGGTGATGATTCTAATTTAGACATTGTTGACCATGGTAAAGTTAAAATTAGGTTTCCTGATGGTAGAATAAAAATTATTAATGGTGTGTTTCATATCCCTAGTTTAGCATGAAATTTATTATCTATGAGAAAACTAATAGATGTGGGTGTGCAGGTAATATTTTCTGATGCAGGATGCAAGATGGTTAGAGGTGCTATGGTGATTGCTAAAGGTGTCAGATATGGCACATTGTATAAGCTCGATGCATGCATTTTTTAGTGCAATAGTACTTATGTGAAAATAAAGTATGTGGAAGAAGTGAGGGTTTCACCTTTAGTAGATGGTCATGGATTTTTGGTACCCAAGGGTGCTCTTTCTTCTAAAACAAAGTTACCTATAAAGAAAACTATGTTATGGCACTAGAGACTTGGCCATATTAGAGAAAAGGGTCTAAGGACCTTGAAAAATAAAAACCTTGTTGAAGGTTTGTCTCGTTGTAATCTTGAATTCAATTTCTATGAGCATTGTACTTATGGAAAACAAAACCACATTCAGTTTTACTCGAGTTCTCATAAATCTTGTGGTGTATTGGATCTTATTCATTCTGATGTGTTTAGTTCTATAGATGTTCCTTTGATTAGTAAATCCATATATTATGTTTCATTTATTGATGATTATAGTAGAAGGACATGGGTATATTTTCTAAAGAGTAAATATAAAGTTTTCAGTCGATCCAAAGAATTTAAAACAATGGTTGAGTTGTAGACTGGAAATAAAATAAAGTGTTTGAGGATTGATAAAGGTGGTAAATTTTTCTCTAATAATTTTGATAGATTTTGTAAATATTGTGGTATTCATACACAAAATACAACTATGTATTCTCCACAATAGAATGGAGTTTTAGAAAGAATGAACAGGACATTGATGAAGAAGGCTAGGAGTACTTTGAGCGGTGTTGGCCTAGAACAAAGGTTTTGAGCTGAAGATGTTGCCACTGCCTGCTACCTAATTAACAAGTCTCCTACATCAGCTCTTGTTGATAAGATGCCTATAGAGGCATGGTCGGGTTGCAAGCCTTCATTAAGACATCTTAGACTTTGGTTGTGAGGCATATGCACATGTCCCAAAGGAGAAGCGAACAAATTTGGAGAAAAAAGATGTGAAATGTATCTTCATCGGATATAGTTATGGTGTGAAAGGATACAAGCTTTAGGATCCTATTGCACAGAAGGTGATATATAGTAGAAGTGTTATTTTTAGAGAAACTAAACCTTCTTTTGTTACAGTGCAGCCAAAAAAAAGTAAACAGGAAGATGTGATTCAATTTCCTTCTACACCTGAGAAAGTTGAATCGAGGCCGAAGGATAGATAAAAAGTTGAGCAGAGCTCATCTAGCTCTGAATTTTCAGAAGAGGAGGAAGAACATCCAACTCATCTTGTTTGTAGGTCTACAAGGCATAGACAACCACTTGAAAGTTATACACATGATGGTTGGAGATGTATTTTTTTCTTTGAATACTAACATGGATGAACCCAGATCTATAGAAGAGGCATTAGGTATGAATGATGCAAAATCCTGGAAGATTGCTATGGATGAAGAAATGAAATCTTTGAAAAAGAATGATACATGGGATCTTATACCATTTCCTGAAGGATGGAAACTTGCTAGTTGCAAATGGGTGTTCAAGAAAAATATTGATTCAGATGGACGTATTGATAAGTATAAAGCAAGGTTGGTTGCAAAGGGTTACTCTCAAGCTGAGGGTGTTGATTATGGTGAGATATTTTCTCCTGTTGCAAAAATGGCATCCATTAGATTTTTACTTTCTATTGTTGCGGCTTATGATTTATAGGTTGATAAAATGGATGGGAAAACTACTTTCCTTCATGGTGATTTGGAGGAGGATATTTATATGACACAACGAAAGCACTACGTGGTGAAAGGTAAAAGAAAATTGGTTTGAAAATTGAAGAAATATTTGTATGGCTTAAAAAAAAGGTCTTAGGATGTGGTACCAGAAATTCGATACATATGCGTTGAGTTTTGGATTTGAGTGTTATAAATTACATCATTGTGTTTATTATAAAACTGATGGATCATTTCTTGTTTATTGAATTATATGTTGATGATATGTTATTTATTGGGAAAGGGAAAGGTATGATTTTTGGACTAAAATCTCAACTTGCTGCTAAATTTGAAATGAAAGATCTTGGTGTAGCAAAACACATTGTTGGGATGGAAATTAAAAGAGAGAGTAAATAGAAAGTTGTGGATTGGCCAAAGTAAGTATGTCAATTCAATTTTATAGAGATTTAACATGCAGTATTGTAGACCATTGTGTGTTCTTGTTTCAGTTGGAACAAAGTTGTCTATTTCAGATTGTCCAACATCCCCATCGAAGATGGAAGACATGAGCAGAGTGCCTTACCAGAGTGTAGTTGGAAGTTTGATGTATGTTATGGTTTGTACTAGACCAGAATTTACCCATGCAGTGGTAGTTCTTTCCAGATATATGTCGAATCTTGGTAGAGTTCACCGGGATGTAGTTAAAAGAGTCTTTAGATATTTGTGTGGTACCTTAGATTATTCCTTATGTTATCATAGTAATATGAATGAAGGAAAGATTTCCCTTGATATTCATGGTTATGTGGATTCACATTGGGCAGGTGATGTTGATAGCAGAAGATCCACCAGTGCTTATGTGTATGTTATTTGGTGGTGCAATCAGTTGGATGAGCAAGCGATAGGTTGTGGTTGCTTTGTCCACTACTGAAGTAGAGTATATGGAAGCTACTCATGCTTGTAAAGAAGTCATTTGGCTTAAGAGGCTGTGTTCAGATATTTGAATAAAACAAGGTGCAGTGAAAATTTATTGTGATAGTTAGAGTGCGATATGTCTAGCCAAGAACCCAAAATTTCATGTCAGGACCAAGCACATTGATGTGCAATATCATTTTGTTCAAGATATGGTTGAAGATGGCAAGGTGAAATTGGTTAAGGAAGAGACTTTGATGATTTTTTTTTATTCTTTAACTAAGCCAGTGAGTATAGAGAAGTCCATATGGTGTTTAAAGATGCTAGGCCTTTTGGCCCCTAGCAATTAAGATACAATGTTTACTCCCTCTCATTTTTCTTGAAAGGTGTTCGAAAAGTGGGAGATTTTTTGGGAAATTGTATCTCAAACTTGCAATTATATAATAGTTATTGTTGATAGGAGAAATGGTTTGTTACTTAAGTTGCGGGGTTCCAAGTTTTCCTAACCTAAGTCGTAGGGTTCTAAATTTTCATAACCTCCCAACTTAGCAATCTCTTTGTTGTTGGGAATTCACGGGTTTTTAGAACTTCATAACCTCTTATATGAGGTTCTAAAGTTTAGTTTTTCAGCAACTTACTATCTCTTTGTTGTCAAAAAGTCGTAGGTTTTCAGAACTTCGTAACCTTCGACATGAGGTTCTAAATTTTGGGTTTTTAGCGACTTAGCGATATGTGATGGAAGGCATATGTTGGGACCCGATAGGTTGATAAGGACAGGTGGTGATGTGTATACACAAATAGTGATTATCAATTGGATAATCGTGCAATTCACATCCTTGTGAACTATTTGGCAGTGAGCTAGAATTGTGGGCCCCTCGGGTAGTAAAAGCTTATGTAAATCTTCATTGGCGGGAGTTGATACATTGTAAATCTAAACTGTTAATTATTAGGGTTTAGATCTAACAATAGATAATTTGTTGAATGTTCTTTCCCTAGAATGTAACTCCATTTTATGAGGGAACTGTGCTATGGAGAGAGACGGTGATGTATTCTGAGAGTCTTTTGATCTCTAAGTGGTGATACTTATGTGAGAAGCTTGCTATGCAATTATATTGTAATCCTTGTGATTTACTGAATAATATATTGGGCAGCTTTTGGAGTGTGGGTTATTTTCTGCCAAAAGGGTTTTCCCCACATAAATCATTGTGTCATGGTATGCATGATATTTATATTTATTCTTGTTTAAGTTTATGTAACTGTTAGAGATCTCTAAAGTTTTAAATTATTCTCCTCTCAAGATTAGTGTAGGAAGTTGTTCGGCTACCTTAGCTTCCTTACAACAAGTAATAATAACAAATTGCTATTTTTTGACCAATCTTTTTTCCTTCTATACATGTTCAAGATAAAGCAACTGGTGGCTATTATATTATTTTTCAACTATAAAAAAATTAAGAATTATTCTTATTATCATCACATCTACAATAAATGTTCATTGCAGTTAATACATATAATTAAGAATTATTACTTCTAGACAAAAACAAATTTGAGAGTAGATATAAATTTTCCTGGTAATGAGCTTGTCCAGTGTGGTGTGGAATGTTCAATAAGAGAAGACACAAAAGTGAAATCTACTTTATTAAGTTTCTTCAATTTTGAAATGATTTTCTATACTCATCCACCATACAAATTTTCTCCTTGATTCATGCCATCATAATCTATAAGAAATTATAAGAATTTTTTTTTTTTTAAATCACTACATAGATAAATACTATTAAAACACTTGATTTCTTCTCAAAATGATTTTTTTATAGTTTCTCTTCAAGAGAACATGACATTAATCACCTATCTTGTAACAATGGCTTATTTTTGTAGGTTCAAATTTGAGAAGTCTATAAAATCTAGGGATTATAGAGAGAGAGGGGGGAAAATTCATTATATATAAATTGATAGATCGAGAGATAGAAGGGTAATGGACACAAATTCATTATATATAAATTAATAGGCCTTATTAAAAGAAACAAGTAGCAAGAGGTGAATTTTGAGCTGCATGAATGATTCGTTTTTAGATTTATTATATCTAGATGATATTTACAAGAGTGAAATATGAAGAGTTTCTCAAGGATTACATCTTCTTACTATTTTGACTCAAGTGTACAACTTTTAAGAAATCATTGTATTTGAAAAGTATCGTATAAATCAAATTTAAAAAACAACTAAATATAAAATTACAACCTTAGCAAAAGACTTTCTAGCATTCAAATAGAATATAAATATAATAATTATTTTATATTTATTATTTGATTTTTTTTAAAGTATTAAAGATAAAATGGATGCAAGATGAATGAAAGTGAGTATTCAAATGTGCAACATAAATTTTCTAAAATGGAAGTCGATCTTTTCTTCTCCAAAATATGGAGTATTTATAGGAGAAAATGTTGAATCAAGGGATGAGAAGCCATGAGAGGTGAAGGCATGGATCAAGGATTCTCATCAATGGATGAGAAGGCAAGTTGACATGGATCAAGGAGTTAATCAATGGCTCTCATTGATTAAAAGAATCACACTTCCTAAAAATTAGGAAGTTGTTAGAAAGTTTGTTACAAAGGAATATTCCATTTTTGGAGTTCTAATGGAAGAATATTCCAAGGGAATATTTCCTTGTAAGTGGGAGGGTGAGGGAAATTAACAAATTAGATAATTAAAACAACGTTTTAAATGTGCAAGTTCAGTGAAATTAGGATGCTCATTAAAAAAATTATTTATTTAATAAAAGGGGGTCAAATGACATTTAATTCAATAATTAAGATTATTTAATTAAATGAGAGGACATAAGGTGTTTAATTTAAATAATTTGTATTATCCAATTAAACAAGATGAAAATTAGCATGAAAAGAGATGAGTTAGCCAAATAATATTGATCATTTGATTAATAGGAGAAATCGATACATTTAATTAAACAACTAGGATCATTCAATTAAACAGTCAAAAAGGAGGTGAATTTAGGACGAAGAGGGTGTTAGTTATTAGATTCAAATGTGCGATATCAGTGAGGACAATTTTAAGTGTCTATACCAACAAAATTTAAAAAATATTTGTATTACATTTTTCAAGTTTTCCTCCCTCTCAAGGTTTCTTCGACCCCATTAATGATGGTTTCTTATGCATGCACTAATGGGTGACATATGTTGCAACCTTTGAATAAAAATAGTCCTATATTAAATAAATTGCACGACAAACTATGTATGAGAACATTACAACTTGTATGAGATGTGGTCGGAAAAGTGCATTTCTTGGTTGTCTACCAAGAGCATTGCAGGCCAAACTGGGGATCTTTCCTGTGATAATTTTGATCACGAGACACAATATGTGTGTTCATTCATTAATATTTAATAGAGAGAAATGATTATGTAGTTGTGGTTGAGAGATCAATTTTTGTGGAGAGGAAGGATGAGGTGAGGAAGACTGTGATAGAGTTTGCAATAGCCCGAGACTCCACTACAATGGGATGGTTGTCCTTTCCCACTCCAAGTTATTTCACTTGCACCACTCTTGTAACAACCGCAGTGTTCTTGGTTTGGTTTTTCTAGTGAGTGGGTGTTGCAAGCTAACTAACGTTGTTCTTTGTTTAGCTTTGTTATCCTCCTCTAGTGAGCCTTCTTTTTGTGGTTGGTTGATTGGCATTTGGATGGTCTCCTTTAGCTCGGTTGTTTTTGGTTATGCTTCTATTTTAGTGAAACCCTCTCCATTAGAGGTGTTGCTTGGTTGGTCAGTGTTGTTTGGAATTTGGTTATCTACTGGTGAGGGTGTTTTTTTCCCCTCTATTGATAGGAATCTGGTGGGCTCTGTTCTTGCTAATTTGAGTGGAAGGAATGTTGTTGACCAACCATTGTAGGTGGTTAATGGCTTGGTTGATCCTTATTGTCAACAGGGCTTGATAAGTGGTGGGTTGTTCCATGGCTCTGAAAGTTTCTCTGCAACTTTGTATGATTCTTACCACTCTCTTGGTAAGAAAATGTTAGGCTCTCTATTGTTTGATTCAAGTGGAAGGTCCACTGCAACCCATCTATAGCAGGTGATTAGTGGCCTGGTGGTTTCAAGCAATCTCTTGGTCCTGCACTGTTGTGAGTTTTCTAGTTCTATAGGACTGGTTTTTGTGTTATGTGGTCAGTTACTCTTAGTTATGGTTCCAAGTTTGGGTCGCTAGTTGGTCTTTAACTTAGGACTATTGTTGGTTTTGAGTGTGATGTTGCTCTTGGTCACTACTGGCCAGGTGTTGTCTATGTCTCTGTTGTTCTTCCGCAGTGTTTACATCGATGTTGTTTCTTTGGCAATGTTTGTGTCTATTTTGTTTGGAAGTGTCCTTCTCTTTGTTCTATAAAAGGTTCTTCGTCCTTTCAAAACCTTTCTTACCTTATCAAAAACAACCCCAGTGTTCTTCATAGTAAAATTCCTAATGCTTTCACCTCAAGTGAATAAAACATGATGCCATGTCATAGCAATAAATTTTTTTCTTCCAATAATGTAATTACATGCATAATTGAAATAACACAATTTCCAATTTGTCTATCCAATCCAAAGTAATTACATAAATCTTCCAAAAATATAGATTTCATATGAACAAATATGTCTTACAATAATCAATATAGATTCCATTCCAATAAATAATTTCATAAATTAAAATATTCTAAGAATGTACACTATTACAACCACAACTCCACTGAGCTTCAGAGAATAAGATATAGATGGTCCAGGAATCTAAATTTTAAAACCTTGGTATTATGTCACCTTCTGAGGAGGAGAAGAATCACTCAAGCACTTTTCCACCAACCATGGACTCATATACGGTCCCCCGCACATCTATCAATGATAAATGGCCCTACCCTTCGACAAAGGTATTGGTTGGGTAACCTCATACGACATACCAATCTGAGTTTTGTGTTGTATCAAACATGACTAGGATTTATAACCTACACCAGGTAGCCCTCATTGATGTATAGGAACCTTCACTTGAAAAATATTTTAAAATTATTCATCTCAAACAATGATTAAGTGCATTTTAGATCACATTGGAAACAGTGTCATGGCAGCCCACAATTCAATGCAATGAACTGTCATAAATAAATTTCACAAAACATAAAATAAAGACAATATCTTCGGTGAGATTGAAGATAACATAATTATAGAATTTTCTTCCAATTTTTATGAAGATCCAATGGTGGAAAAGAAATTTATTTCATTTTCCCCAAAATTGCAAACCCTAGGTAGGGTTTAGAACTGCCCTCACAAAAATGGTCATAACTTATTCAAATATCAATGAAATTTGATGATACTTGAATCAATTGAAATAATATTAACATGGAAATAAAATACAATTGGTTTTAGATCAAAATATAGTCCGTACAATTTGTACCATAACATTTTTCAGACTACAATTTATGGCAAATATTTTTAGAATAGGGCAATCTCACCAAAAAGATCATAACTCCCACAAAACTAAATAGAATTAAATGAGACAAAAATAATTTCAAACTATAAACAAATATATTTCCATCCATATATTATATTCATTGATATGAGGCCATACCAGGCCATACAATGCACAACTTCAACCTAAAACAATGTAAGAATGAAAAAAATCACACAAAATTGAGGTGTCCATTCATCTTCCTTTAAGAAACAATGTCTCCAACCACCTCTCTCCCCTTTTGTTCGACCTTACAAACCCTTTTTAAACACACCCAAGCCTTTCCAACTAAAAACAACTAACTTCTAACATTATTTTTACCTTTTGACCCTTCATATTCCATGATTTGGCATTTTGCAACAAATGACAACATTTTGCAAATTTGACAACTCTTGCCAATTGAACTAACAAACCCCCTAAAAACCTAATAATGGACTCAAAAACAAATAAAATTATCTCATATACCTTATTACATGATTAAAACACCCAACAAAACCAAATTTTATAAAATGGCCTCATGGAGGCATGAAACTGACTAGGTGCTCCTACACCACTCATGCATTTAAGTAGACACAGTGAACTAACAATGGACTTTAGGCTTACACACTATTCATAGTGGAGTGATCAGAAATTCCCATTACTTTGGCCAAAGTGTTCTCACTCAGTACTTCGACTGATGGTCTACCATTCACCTACACTATGGCAAGTTTGTTTTGACTTAAGGCCATTATATCTATGCTTAGAAAATATCTCTCCACAGGAAAGCTACTCCCCAAGATAACCTATCTCTTTAAAAACTTTTAAGGAAACACAACTCATAAATAAAATTACTAGTTCCCTCCCTTCACTAGGTAACAATCCCAGGAGCAACCTACTAGTTCCCACCCTTCACTAGATAGCACACCAGGAGTAACCTACTAGCCATCTAGCATAATTAAATATCTAGCTATGAGTGTTCCTTAAGCTTTTCTACATTTGATCATATATAGTATAATAACAATACCCATGACAAACAACCCTCCTATCATGGATTAAAATAAAAACACAATGCATGGCCTCAATCGAATAGTTATCATAATAATAGAGGACTCCATTCAAGAGTATCACATCTTTGACCAAGAGGGTTTAAACTATGAGTCTAATCTTATCAATACGATAACTTAGTATTTAAGTATGCATTAACACTAATCAAGTAGTAGCTCTAACTCACTAGGTCTCACTAAACCTCTCAACCCATAATTAACCCACTAGTTATCTATTATAATCAAATAACTATCTATGAGCAATCCATGTTCAAACATATATAGTATAGTTAAATACCTATGTCAAGCAATCTCTTCGACATATCTAGTATAGTCAAATACCTATGTCTTCAACATATCTAGTATACATAAATAACTATGTTAAACAGTCTCTCCTATCATGGAGTACTTACAAACAATGCACAACAAAGTAAATAGTTTCCACTTTTCTTTCAAAGAAAACAATACTTTCCTCTAAGTGCAAATGACAACAAGACTATTTAAATCAATCAAGACACAACTCATTCAAAACAGAATAAACAAAAGTATAATATTCTCATGCATGTGTTTAAGCTTTCCAATTCGATTGGTTGTAGTCACAACACCTTATAGAACAACAACTATCTCAATATTGACTCTCCAATAAGTCTCTCAATACTTGACTCTCAAGTTGGAAATTGCTCCTTCTCAAAAGATAACTAAAACTCTCTTAAATCTCAAGACTCTTCCTCACTAATTAGATAGGAAATTGTAGATATAATAACTCACTAAAAATAAGATATGATGTTCAATAAATAACTCATAAAAAGAGAGAGAATTTGGCATCTTAAATGAAGAACTCTTGCTGCTATTTATACAACAAGAAAGCGACCACATTGTGTAAAGTTTAGGCATGAAAGAGACAACAACAAGCATGCAAATAAACACCACTATCACTCAATAGAAAGGTGGCAAAAAAATAAGTAAACACTCAGCTTGTCTACCAACAGATCAACCCTCTCTTTGACAACAAAATGAATAATAAATCAACTTCTATGTGACTGAAATACATCTACAAAATTCTAAGACAAATAGACTCAAAGGTGGCACACTTTAGCAAAGAAGAGAATCAATCAATGACCAAATCTTTCCACCCCAATTTGCATCGACTTATTCTTTGTTGAGTTTTGATTCATAAACATATTTGTTATTGGAAAATCCATTGATGGTTTGGATCAATCAACAACTGTTCCATATTCACAACAAATCATAGTTTGATATTTGACAAAGTCCAAGACAATTTTAAGGTGTCGAATCTTTCAACATTGACTTAAATGATGAAGCATTTTGCAGTTAATATATGATAGAAAATACATGAAGTTTGACCTATGAATATAGTCATATTCATTTCCAGATTCAATCTATTTAAGTCACCCAAGTAAATCGACTCTAAAGCCATTATATTTGGCATAAAAATTAGCTGCCATTGATAGTTTGAAATAGTTGATATCATGGTAAATGATGAAATTTGATATCATAATAAATGATGTTTAAAATAATTCACTGCGTATATTTTGATATATATATATACATATATATATATATACTTACGTATATATATACATATATATAAGTATACATATATATGTATATTATCACAAGATAATAAAGCATGCATATATAATAGATATACAAAGGGTTATATCAACTTAGCAATCACATTATCATATTATATTATATCGATTGTGTATTATTATATATATGTATATATTATATACATATATACACTACAATATACATGTATGTGTATGTGTACATGTACCAATACATATGTATGAACATATCCCTTTGCTACCATACGCATGTATAGATACATGTATACATATGAATATATGTATATTCATTATATATATATATATATACACATTCAATTTACTCACCAAATTAACATACAATTACCATGGTGTTCGGTATGGGACTACAAGCGATATGCTTATACATATATACATGCATTTCATGGGTTCCATCAGATAGTTCTATGTGCATAAGTATGTCTACCTATGTACTTGTTGGAAAATGTGCCTCAACTTACCGGCTTGGACCTCTGTTAAAGGTTTGACGAATTTATGCCCTTATCGCTTTACCGCGGAGTTCTCATTTGGTCGACTTGACCCTTTGGTCTCTGAGACTCTGTCTAATCGGCGAGGCTCTGAAGGTTGTCACAGCGATGGGCTGACGGGCGTGGAGTTGGCGGTTTTTTTGAAGGCTTTGTCTTCATCGGAGGATCAGTCGCCCATCAATGAGAGGTTTTTCTCAGTCACACCGATGTGTCGATGCCTTGCATCAACAACTACTATTAGCTTCATCCAACGGTGCTGGTTTATTTCTGTGGCATCTGAAGGCAAGTACCGTTGTTTACCTTTTCGCCAAGCGGAATCGCCTATGTGCATTACGCGTGGTGGCTTGTCAAAGTGGTGAGAGCAGCAAATAGATGGTGGGCCTTGAGTTGCTTTATGTAAGGGGTTGTCCAGCCATGGACACTTGTTTGCACCTTGGGAGTTCCCTGGGGAATCTAGCGAATGCTACTAGAGATTCCCTGAAGGAGCTCTAGTGGCTTCGACGTAGGCCAAGCGGAATGCGCGAGCGGTAGACACATGGCAGCCTCAGAAGCTAGTTTTGGGCGAGCTCATGGGAATCTTGGAGATTCCCTCCTAGATGCCCTAAAACCTCTTGAGCGGTGGACATGTGGCTTGTGGGACCCGATAGAGCTGGCGGTAGGTGTTTTGGCGATAGCGGATTATTGTCGGCCCGAAATATGATGCAACTTTTAGTGATAGCGAAGGGTTTTCGGAGCCCGATGATAGTTGACCGATCACTGCTCAGTCAAGTGGCAAAATGAATAGCAATGCAAAATGTGATGATTTCTCATCGGTTGTTTTTGCATCATTGTTGCAAAACAACATTTATTGTCGAAAGCTGGTTTGGTGAGAAATGAATTATTATGCAGTCTTTTGTGATTGGATTTTGGTGATTGGCAGAGCCCGAATTGTTTTTTCTTTGAAATGAATTTATTGCAGGGGTGGCTTGATGTAGGTTTATAGGTGGATCCAATCCAAGATTGATTTGGTGTGTCAGTGAAGAACTAAATATAATGCACCCTAATTGGTTGTTGTAAAGAGACTGGTAATAGTCGGTCTTGACTAGTAATAAAAGTATAGATTTGTAGAAGTTGAGCAGGAGAATACTACGAAAAGAGTTGGTAGATTTTTGTATTCATTGTATGCCGGAATAGCATTGGAATAGTGAGTGCATGAAAAATCTAGTGCTGCTATGAGCTAACTATCAAAGAGTGAGGGTTGTAACTTTGTATGTAATCTTTTGCTTACTGTAATACAAAGTGTTTCTCTCTTGGTGTGGTGGATTTTTTCCCAGAAAGTTTTTCCCATGTAAATATGGTGTTATCTCTGAAATCATTTTATTTATGTTATTCTTGTTAACCTGAATGTGTTCATCTTAAGTGTTTTAATGTTTTAAGATTGGTCTTTGCACGTCTCCTCTGTGGTTTTAGCGTTAGGAAAGCGTTTCCGCACCTTTGATTTTCCTTACAAGTGGTATCAGATCCTAGCCAGTTGTGTTATCCTTGTTAGTAGGGCTGGTTTTTTGTGATAATACTGTTCTAGTGGGAGTCTTGAAAAGTTAGAACTTAGTTCTATCTAAGATGGTGAGTACATCAGGAAGAGTTGATATTGAGAAATTCAATGGCGGCAACTTTGATCTGTGGAAACTCAAAGTGGAAGACCTGTTAGTGGATAGAGACCTCTAGGTAGCAGTGTCTGGAACTATGCCACAAGGTATGAAGCAAGAAGAATGGGACCTCGTAGATAGAAAGGTGAGAGGTCTGATAAGACTTTGTCTAGCTGATTTTGTACTCCTAAATGTCCATGAGGAGAAGTCTGCAGCTTCGTTATCGAAGAAGCTTGGCTATATTTATCAGGGAAAGTCTCTGGCAAATAAGTTATTCTTGAGGAAGAAGTTGTACTCCTTGAAGATGGAAGAAGGTGCATCTGTTGTAGACCATCTAAACTCAATTAATATGAGTGTTTCTTAGTTGAAGTCTATGGGTTTAAAGATAGAGGAGGAGGATCGTTGCATGCTCCTGTTATGTTCATTACCTAACACTTGGGATCATCTGGTGATGGCTATTGGAAGTATGACTATTACTTTCAATATGGAAGATGTGGTTGCTTCGTTGCTATCTAAAGAGATGCAGAGGAAGTCTTCTGAGATGGCCAAAGAGGCCCTTGCTGTCCGAGGTAGATCGAAGGAGAAAGGCAAGAAGAAGGAAAAGAAGTCCAAATCTAAATCTGTAGGGAGATCAAAGTCTCCTGGTAAGAAGTCCAAGGTGAAATTTTGGAATTGTGGGCAGCCTGGTCATATCTGAAAGGATTTCAAGGAGAAGAAGAAGAAGAAGAGTAACTCTTCAAACTATGACTCTTCTCATAGTGATGCAGATGCCTTCATTGCAGCCTTGGCAACTCAGGTATCAGATGAGGTCTGGTTGGTTTACTCGAGTGCATCCTTTCACATGACGTCTCATAGAGAATGGTTTACTAAGTATGAAAAGCATGATGGTGGAAAGGTGTACCTTGCGAGTGATTCAACGTTGGAAATTGTTGGCCGAGGTAGAGTCAAGATTCAGTTTTCTAATGGGAGAATCAAAGGGATTGGTGATGTACTGCATATACCAGGTCTGGCTCGTAACTTACTTTTTGTTAGTAAACTGAATGATGTTGGTGTAGAAGTTTCTTTCTTGAGTAAAAGATGTAATATGGCTAGAGGTGCAATGGTGTTGACTAAGGGTGTACGTACTGGCCTCTGTACAGGTTGAATGCATGTCCTGTTCATTGCAACAACACCACTGTAAAGTCAAGCA
Source organism: Sequoiadendron giganteum (assembly GCA_007115665.2). Classification (NCBI taxonomy): domain Eukaryota; kingdom Viridiplantae; phylum Streptophyta; class Pinopsida; order Cupressales; family Cupressaceae; genus Sequoiadendron; species Sequoiadendron giganteum. The sequence continues at coordinate 295,142,392 of CM021107.1, forward strand.
AAGTTGTTCCTGTAGAGAAATATGAAGATGCTTCTTTGGCTGCAAATGTGATGGAGGTGAAACTCTCAGCAGAGAAGACCATGTTGTGGCATCATAGACTCAGTCACATAGCTGAGAAAGGTTTAAAAACCTTGAAAAATAAAAATCTTGTTGAAGGGCTTATACATTGTAATCTTGATTTTTTATTTATGCGAACACTGCATTTATGGAAAGCAACAACGTGTTTCCTTTTCCTCGAGTTCTCATAAATCTTCTGGTGTACTGGACTATGTTCATTCTAATGTAATTGGTCCAATGAATGTTCCTTCATTATCGAAGTCCAGATATTATGTTTCTTTTATCGATGACTATTCGAGAAGGGAATTTATATACTTTCTTAAAAGTAAATCAGAAGTGTTCAGTCATTTTAAAGAGTTTAAAAACTTGGTTGAGAATCGGACTGGAAGGAGAATAAAATGTTTGAGGATGGATAATGGCGGTGATTTTTGTTCTATAGATTTTGATAGATACTGTAAGGACCATGGGATTAAAAGGCATAAAACTACACCTTATACTCCACAACAGAATGGAGTTGTTGAAAAGTTGAACAGGACGTTGATGGAAAAGGCAAGGAGTATGTTGAGCAGTGCTAGTTTAGAGCAAATTTTCTAAGCTAAGGTCATGGCTACAGGATGTTACTTGGTAAATCATTCTCCTTGCTTTGCTCTTGTTGATAAGACACCTTTGGAAGCATGGTTTGGTAAGAAGCCCTCTCTGAGACATGTTCATGTTTTTGGCTATGAAGCATATGCATATGTGCCAAATGAGAAAAGATCTAAGCTAGAGAACAAGGCTGTTAAATGTATCTTCATCAGCTATGGTGTTGGTGTGAAGGGATACAAGATTTGGAATCCTGATACTGAGAAGGTTTTCTATAGAAGAAGTGTAATATTTCGTGAGTTGAAACCTTCTACAACTGATCCATAGCTAGAGACAGATCAAAGAGAAAAGAAAAATGATGCAGTTGAGATTCCTCAAACTCCAGAAAAGGGAGAACTGCATGGTGTACCTAAAACTAAGGAGAGCTCTAGCAGCTTTGAGAGTTCCCAAGATGAAGAACCACAACTTCAGCTAGTGAGAAGGTCTACACGTCAAAAACAACAACTTGACAGGTATGGTTTCTCCATTTTGGATTCAAACTGTGCCTACGCTTTAATTACTAGCACTGAGGAGCATATGACTGTTAAAGTGGCACTTAATCTGCTCGATGAAAATTCTCAATTGAAAGCTATGAATGAAGAAATGGAATCATTAGAAAAGAATGAAACCTGGGATTTGGTACCTTTGCCTGAAGGAAGAAATTTTGTTGGTTATAAATGGGTATTTAAGAAGAAGACTTGTCTTGAGGGTAGTGCTGAGAAGTATAAAGCAAGGTTGGTTGCAAAGGGGTATTCCTAGGTAGAGGGAATTGATTATGGAGAAATATTTTCCCCTGTAGCTAAGCTGACATCTATCAGATTTTTGTTGTCACTTGCAATTGCGTATGACTTAGAGATCGAGCAGATGGATGTGAAAACAATATTTCTCCATGGTGAGATGGAAGAAGAAATTGACATGTCCTAGCCTGAGCACTTTGTTGAAAAAGGTAAAGAGAGTCTGGTCTATAAATTAAAGAAATCTTTGTATGGTTTGAAGCAGTCTCCTAGAATGTGGTACCAAAAGTTTGACACATTTGTGTTGTTTATGAGATTTGTGAGATCAAAATCTGATCATTGTGTGTATTATAAAACCTAAAATGTTCATGTGCTTATTATTACCCTGTACGTGGACGATATGCTGTTCATAGGAAATAGTAAGTCTATGATTTTTGATCTCAAATCTCAGCTGTCTGCAAAATTCGAAATGAAAGATCTAGGTGCAACAAGGTATATTCTGGGGATGGAGATAACCAATGACGGAAATGGTATAAAGCTTTGGGTTAGTCAAAGTAAGTACATCAACACTGTTTTGGAGAGATTTGATATGAGTGATTGCAAGCAGCTAGTTGTTCTAGTTACGTAGGGAACGAAACTATCTATTGAAGATTGTCCAAAATCTGCTACTGAGATGGAGGACATGACCAGAGTGCCTTATGTGAGTTTTGTCGACAGTTTAATGTATGTTATGGTCTGTACAAGGCCAGACATTGCCCAAGCAGTGGGAGTACTCAGCTGATTTATGGAAAATCCAGGTTGGACGCATTGGGATGTTGTAAAGAGAGTGTTTAGATATCTGAGAGGTACCTCAAAATGTGCTTTATGTTACCATGGAAATTTGGTTGCATCATAGAGAACTCTCAGCATTCGTGGGTATGTGGAATCTGATTGGGTGGGGGACATTGACAGCAGAAGATCCACCAGTGGATACAATTTCATGTTAAATGATGGTGCAATCAGTTGGATGAGCAAGCGACAGGCTATAGTCACTTTGTCCTAGATGGACGAAGAATACATGGCAACAACTCACGCGTGCAAAGAAGTTGTTTGGCTCAACCGCTTATGTTCTTATATTGGTTTTAATGCAAGGTAGATCACTATTTTTTGTGATAGTCAGAGCGCCATTTGTTTGGAAGAAAATCCAACTTTCCATGCCAGGACGAAGCATATCGACGTGCAGTATCACTTCATGAGAGATGTGGTGGAGGATGGAAATGTTTCTTTAGAAAAGGTGGATACTCTGAAAAATGTCACTGATGCATTGACAAAGATAGGTAAGCTTAGACAAGTTCAGATGGTGTGCAAGTTCAATGGGCCTTAGGGCCTATGATCGCAAATGAATTCAAAGTCTGGAGGAAGCCAGTAAGTCTTCGTCAAGTGGGAGCTTGTTGGAAAATGTGCCTCAACTTATTGGCTTGGACCTCTGTTAAAGGTTTGACGAATTTATGCCCTTATCGCTTTACCGCAGATTTCTCATTTGGTCTGCTTGACCCTTTGGTTGCTGAGACTTTGTCTGATCAGTGAGGCTCCAAAGGTTGTCACAGTGATGGGCCGACAGGTGTGGAGTTTGCGGTCTATTTGAAGGCTTCGACTTTATCGGAGGATTGTTCGCCCATCGACGGGAGGTTTTTCTCTATCACGCCGATGTGTCAATGCCTTGCATCAATGGTTGCGCTATCAGCTTCAGCCGACGGTGTTGGCTGCTTTTCGCGGCATCTAAAGGGAAGTACCGTTGTTTACCTTTTTGCCAAGCGAAATCGCCTGTGTGGATGACGCGTGGTGGCTTGTCAAAGTGGTGAGCATAGTAAACAAATGGTGGGCCCTGAGTTTCTTTATGTGAGGGGCTATCCGGCCATGGACACTTGTCTACACCTCTGAAGTTCCTTGGGGAATCTAGCAGATGCCGCTAGAGATTCCCCGAAGGAGCTCCAACAGCTTCCACGTAGGCCAAGCGGAGTGCGCGAACGATAGACACGTGGCAGCCTCAGAAGCTCATTCTGAGCGAGCTCATGGGAATCTTGGAGATTCCCTCCTGGATGCCTTGAAACCTCCTAAGCGGTGGACATGTGGCTTGTGGGACTCGATAGAGCTGGCGGTCGGTGTTTTGGCGATAGCAAATTATTGTTGGCTCGGAATATGATGCAACTGTTAGCGATGGCGAAGGGTTTTCGGAGCCCAATGACGATTGATCGATCACTGCTCAGTCAAGTGGTGGAATGAATAGCAGTGTGACACGTGGCGATTTCTAATCAGTTTTTTATTGCATCGTTGTTGAAAAACAACATTTATTGTCGGAAGCTGGGTTGGTGAAAAGTGAATTATTATGCAGTCTTTTGTGATTGGATTTTGGTGATTGGTAGAGCCCGAATTGTTTTTTCTTTGAAACAAATTTATTGTGGGGGTGGCTCGATGCAGGTGGATCCGATCTGAGATTGGTTTGGTGTGTCAGTGAAGAACTGAATTTAATGCACCCTAATTGGTGGTTGTAAAGAGACTGGTAATAGTCGGTCTTGACTAGTAATAAAAGTACAAATTTTTAGAAGTTGAGTAGGAGAATATTGTGAAAAGAGTTGGTAGAGTTTTGTATTCGTTGTATGCCGAAATAGCATTGGAATAGTGAGTGCATGAAAACTCTAGTTTTGTTGTGAGCTAACTATGAGAGAGTGAAGGCTATAACTTTGTATGTAATATTTTGCTTACTGTAATACAAAGTGTTTCTCTCTTGGTGTGGTGGGTTTTTTCCCGAAAGGGTTTTCCCACGTAAATTTGGTGTTATCTCTGAAATCATTTTATTTTTGTTATTCTTGTTAACCTGCATGTGTTCATCCTAAATGTTCTAATGTTTTAAGACTGGTCTTTGCACGTCTCCTCTGTGGTTTTAGCGTTAGGAAAGCGTTTCTGCACCCTTTCTTTTCCTTACAATACTCCCATGTATGCATTCCTTGGTGTGTATAGTCTATCATCACCATGCATGTGTATATGCATACACATACCCTGTATGCTTCACATATCAATTCAAACATGGTAACAAGAAGGAAATCATAATCTCATCAAGCAATCATCTCCTAACGATGCACATAATAGTAAACTAAACTTTTTCTAAAAAAGACATAACATCTAAGGATGACTTACCAACTTCCCGACTCATTTATTCTAATTGTGGTGTGTGTATAAGTTCAAATAGGTTAAAATACTGGTTACTCAATGAAGACCTGTTGTGCACTTTTCACACACACGCCCCACCAGAGACAGGGACCCTCTTTTTCTTCTACATCTTTTCACCTTGGCTTTGTCAAATTTTTGCTTTTTCTCTTCTTGGAGGTTATTTTGGGATTAAGTCTGGATTTGATTCGATGGGGGTGGTATTTTGAAGCGTTTTGGGGCCTTAGATTTTAGAAATGGGGATTTTTCAAGTGAATTTTCAATGTGATGTGTAAATATTTTTGCACCAATGGATAGAGGACAAAAAATTAGGCCAACATGCTTTTTGAACTTTTCAAAAATTCATCCGGGAAAAAAAGTTATGGGGTTTCGAAGTTTTTCTCTGGATTTCTCATCATTTTTCGAGATTTTCCACCCCGTCCGGATTTTGGCGAATTTTTGTCATTTTTTGGGATTTTCCACCTCATCCGGATTTTGGCGAATTTTTTTCATTTTTCGGGATTTTCCATCCCGTTCGGATTTTGGTGAATTTTTGTCATTTTTCGGGATTTTCCACAACGTCCGGATTTTGGCGAATTTTTGTCATTTTTCGGGATTTTTCACCTTGTCCGGATTTTTCTGGATTCTTTGTCATTTTTCGGAATTTTCCCTTCTTGACGGATTTTTTCGAATTTCTTGTCATTTTCAAGATTTTCCCTTGCTGACGGATTTTTCCCGAACTTCCTGTCATTTTCAGGATTTTCCCTTTCTAGCAGATTTTTTTCGGACTTCCTGTCACGATTTTCTTGAACTCCGAAATTTATTAATAGAGTTAAATTTCCAAAATTTTATGATGGAGTTGAATTTTCCAAGGGTTTATTTATGCTTAATTTAAATATTTTGTGGTTGGATTTTCACAGGTGAGCTATTAATGATTATATCTATTTTTCAGGATTAAATAAATAAAAAAATGAGGACTTGCATATGGATTCGTGCCAGAAGGAAAATCTAGAAAATATTTAAAATGCGCCTACATAAGAATCTATGCCACAACCTATCTACAGTTGGAATATATGTTTCAAACATGGAGTGACGTGTGATGTTGTTTTCACTCTCCAATCATAATTTTTTTTATTAAAATCGAGGTGGCAGATTGTTGATTTCTGGATGTAACTGCCTTTATGCTATTGGATGATGATGTACCACATTTTTTAAACCCTAATGTAAATTCTTAGGGTTTCTTGAGGATTAATTGAATCCATTGGATTGAATTTAATCCTGACCCTTGATTTAAAAATGTAAATATCTATAAAAGGCTAGTGCCTTCTCATTTGTAATGAGTTAGAAAAGGTTAGAGAATAGTTGATCAGAGGCTGCAAAGCCAGAATTGGCTAAGTTAGAAGTTAGATTTTGCAAGTCAATAGTTGTAGGAGAGGAGAGAGATTGGAAATTGTTATGTAATGTTGGAGAAGATAATGCGAACGGGTTGTTGATTTGGAAAACATTATGTTATGTTTCAAAAGTTTTATGGTTTCTTGTTATTGATTCTCAGTGTTAGATGCTGGTTTTCAGTTCTTTTATGATAATGGTGAAATGTTAATGATGTTGATCAATCTCCGGTCCATACTTTTGGCAATTTGTTGATTGTAAGTTGATGTGTAAAGTTAGTCTGGGCCTTATTTTGTGCTTAGTTCAACTGTGGATGCTTGTTTACACTGCGCCATTTACCAGGTATGTGGATGAATGTTCATAGTCTGAAAATCTTCAGTTTCCTAAGAAGATTGCACTATTTCTGCAGAGTTGTGGGCTTGTCCTTGATTAAGCAGAAATTGGTTTTATTGGAGATTTGTCCATTTGCAGCATTCATCATTGTTGTGATTGATTTTAGGAGTAATTTTAATCTTAGGATCTCTTTTAAACTCTTATCTTTTGCTATTTCTTTTATTATCTGGGTTACATTTAAGAATCTGAGTATCAAGATATTGCAAAATCTGATAAGTTTGAAGATCCAGTATTTGTTTGTAAGGCCCCTTGTGATTACCAGCATTTACACATTATCTCTGAGTTGTTTCACTGCATTGTCAAGACCTGACATTAGATACCTTGGGGTTATCTCTTTTCCCATAGAGATTTACCTTTCAAGAGAGATAGGATATCATATTCTGTCTGAGTTGTTGTTGTGCAGAAAACACCATCAACAGATTGGCACTAGAAGGAGGGCTTGAATACGCAAGTTGGATCGATTTTTGTCTGCCATTTCTCCTGAGGGGTTCAGAAGAAGAATCAGATCTACTCTAGGAGAGGAAGAATTACAAGAGATGCAAGCCCTTACCAGGTCAAGAAGGGCCAGAAGAAGGGGAGAATCATCATCCACCTAGCCAATCCCATCATCTTCATCCTCATTATCATCTGATTCTAAGGGCATTCCTATTCCACAACCTCAACCAACGATTACTGCTCCAACCTCCACCAATAGCTTTCCTAGCAAATAACCCGTCCCCTCTATTCTTCAACAACTACAATGCTATGCCAAAGAACCCTGAGCATTTTTGCTCTATGTTTCACATAAATGATTCCAACAGGATTGCTAAAGAGCATGTTAGGATTTTTAAAATTACCCTCAAGGATGGGGGAATTAATCATGAGGATGTTGCCTACAGACTTTTCCCCTATTCTCTAGGAGATGAGGCATTCTATTGGTATAACCATCTTCCTGTTGGGTCTATCACTGCTTGGCTTCAATTAGAGACTGCATTTTTATAGAGATTTGGGGTCCCAATCAATTCCAGTGGGCTTTATCTTCAGTTTACTAAAGTAAAGAGGGAGGTGAATGAACCAATAGGGGCTTTCAATAATAGGTTCAATAGGGCTTATGCTAGGTTGCAACCCCCTTATGTTGTGGATGATGCCTCTGCCAGGGAGGCTTATTATGAGGCTCTAGATAGTTTAACATCTACATTTGTGAAGTGGAGAGAAAACCCTCCTGACATCCTGCTTGAAGCTTATGATGTGGCTGGTAAAGTGAGCACAGATTTGAGACAACACTTGTCTAGACCCCTGTCATTAGCTGGTCAAACAATTATGTTGGGTTCAACTCCTCAGCTGCCTTTGGTTTAACACCCAATTCAACCCTTGAATCAGGCCCCACCCATGCCAAATTACTATCTAAATGTGAATCAACTTGCATTCTTTCACCAGCAAGCTAATGTACCCAGTTACTTGCAGAGCTCTGAGATATTTAACCAATCCTTGAACCATGGGTTCCATTCCTTTTATATGCAAAATTCAGTTGGTATTGTTCCTCCATTAGACAATGCGGATAAGGGGAGGCTGGATGAACTCACAGAGCTAGTAAAGAAGCTAGCCACTGAAGTCACCTACCTAAGGAACCAAAACAACCAACCTCAGGTCACCCAAAAGGGAAATCAGTTCAATTATGATCAAGATCAGGGGAGAATCTCGATAGGGGACAATATTTTAAAGATAAACCCTCAGGCCAACATTTGATAGAAGGAAACTACCACACCAAAATAGGACTTGGGATATAAGGCTTGACAATGAAGGAGTCCTAACATCTTTGGAGCATCCAAAAAATCAAGAAAATCTTGTAGCTGGTGTATATCTAGCAAAACCAGCTCTATCCGGATGGTGTAGGCTTCATAACACCAATCAACACTCTGAATTAGATTGTCAATAATTTCAGACTGTTGTGTCTATTTTCCAACAGGAGATCCAACATACCAACAAAAATTTGAGTGGACAAGAGATAGTACCATCTAGTCCTTATGACATATCAGTCTTGGTGGTGGATCATGCACCATTTCCAAGGAGTGAAGAGAATGGACCAGAAGAAAAACAAGACAAAAGTGTTGAAACAAAGTATGCATACAATGAAGAATCTATAGTTCAATATTTTGAAAGTAATGAGGACAATGGAAATGGTCCACTAGAGGTGGAAGAGCAGGTCTAGTTGTCAGATCATTCAAAGGATGTGCATCAAACTACGAAGAATGAGTATCCAATAGAAGAATTTCAACAAGTTATCGAAGGATGCCCGGTAGAAGAGTCAACTGGAATTGGATCTAAGCAAGGCATAGCTATTGACACTAAGGTATCCCTAGAGGGGGTTGAGATTTCAATTGAGAAGCCTCAAAAAATTATCAATGAGTATCCCATGAAGCAAACTAAAGGAATTGATGTTGCTAATAAAGGGGTTGATGTTCCTGAGGATTATAGTTACAAGCCTGAACTAGTGCTAGCAAAAGAATTCAGGGAGTCTTCTTATTCATCTAATTTTGTTTGTTCTCTATCTATTGATGAACTGAATATTGGAAATTCATAGATTTTATGCATTAATGATGGGATAGCTAATGTGGTTCATTTTGATGCATAGGAAAAATTGAATGATGCTGAAAATAGTAATATTACAGTCAAAATTGAGCACATGGTTGTAGGTGAAAATTTTCCTGAGGATCAATTTGTCATGCCTCTTGATGAACATTTTGCTGAGAAACTTGTCATGCATGACAAAGCTTATGACATTTCATCACTAATTCCTCATGAAGATACTCAAATAGGTGAAAAGTTCCATGATGTTAATTCTGAATTTGTTCAATCTAATTTTCACCCTGAATTGCTCATTGATGACTCTGATTTTGTTGTGCATGTTTCAAATGCAAGAGGAATACTACATCATCAGTTAAGACGACCTGACCTCATGGATGTTAACTTTGCATGATTGGAGGACAATAAATTTAACATTCAGTCTGAACAAGCACCACACTAGGTTGTTTCTTTCCTTGCTGAAACTTCTGAAGTTTATCATTTTGATTATGAAGGTTTAGCGAAGACAACGTGCGTATGGATTTTTCATGGTTTCAATGAGTTGCCTCAATTGTTGATTATTCCTGTTGAGAATTTTGAGTTTGAATGTTGCATTGTTGAGGTTTATTTTGTTGAATATAAAGATGAATTTGCATTCTTGAGGACTATTACTATCACCTTATTGCTTGCCCATGCGATGAAAAGAAAAATACGTGTGGGTCTCAACTCACCTTGTCTGATCATAAGTCATTTTGAGTCCCTGTCTACATGATGTTGATTTGAATAAATGCAGCTTGCCAAACTGTTCTTTCGCTTTAGGTCTTTTTCTAGGTTTTCTTTAGGATGGATGGCTTAGTTTAGATTGCTTTACTTTTCCTTTGGTTGGCTTTTGTGCTGCTTTTGGTTTTGGTTTGGTTGTCTGCTTTGCTTCTTCAGCTTGGTTTTTCCTATTTTCTGTTGGGAGTGTCTTATTTGCACAACAACAATTATTTTATCTGAGACTGTTTTTGGTATTCCTTTTACAAACTCTAATCATCCTTCCAGGATATGTTGGTGAAATTCTTCTATTCAGTGTCACATGTGCTAAATATTTAACGTGGACAAGTCATTGGATTGAATTAGTTCTCGAATGTGCTCAAATCTTACATTTTACACACATCTTAAGAATCCTGAGGTTGTCATAGGATCTTTGCGAGGTCTTGTTAAGTGAAAAATATTATATTTCTACTTCAGTGCCACTGTGATTCTCAGCCCTAAGTGTGACCTTCATTGTTTACAGGTTGAAAAGAATGAAAAGAAATATCAAAAAAAAAAAAAAAAATATATATATATATATATATTGAATATCAAAAGAAAGTGAGTTCAACCTTTTAGGGGGAATCCGAATATCTCTACCGAGGCTATGGACGCCTGGCTGGTAGTAGAGCTATGTTTGGGAGAATCACAGTGATAACCTCATCGGGGCTATGGACATCTGACTGGCAACGAGGCTCTATCCAGGTTACTTTTGAAGTTAGAATCTTTATGTAGCTTAGCATGATTGAACTTGGTTTCTTGCAACATCTTAAGGAGGGAAATTTATACACTTGCACGCACTTGGATTTCCAACACAGGAAAGACTAGCTCATCCATTGATTTTAAAACTTTGGTTTGTCAGTTGACTTCATGTGAGGATCAAAACCAAAGATTTTGGGTTCTTGATTCCAGTTTTTCATCGAAATGCTCTGAAGCATTTTCCCAGCGGAGTCGCCATTTGTTGTGCACTTTTCACACACATTCCCCACCAGAGGCAGGACCCTCTTTTTCTTCTACATCTTTGCACCTTGGCTTTGTTAAATTTCTGATTTTTCTCTTCTTGGAGGTTATTTTGGGATTAAGTCTCGATTTAATTCGATGGGGGTGGTATTTTGAAGCGTTTTCGGGCCTTGTGGGGATTTTTCAATTGAATTTTCAATGTGATGTGTAAATATTTTTGCACCAATGGATAGAGGACAAAAAATTAGGTCAAGTTGCTTTTTGAACTTTTCGAAAATTCATCTGGGAAAAAAAGTTATGGGGTTTCGAAGTTTTTCTCCAGATTTCTCATCATTTTTCAAGATTTTCCACCCCGTCCGGATTTTGGTGAATTTTTGTCATTTTTCGGGATTTTCCACCCCGTCTGGATTTTGGCGAATTTTTGTCATTTTTCGGGATTTTCCACCCCGTCTGGATTTTGGCGAATTTTTGTCATTTTTTGGGATTTTCCACCCCATCTAGATTTTGGCGAATTTTTGTCATTTTTCGGGATTTTTCACCCTATCCAGATTTTTTCGGATTCCTTGTCATTTTCAGGATTTTCCCTTCCTGGCGGATTTTTCCGAATTTCCTATCATTTTCGGGATTTTCCTTTCCTAACGGATTTTTCCCGAACTTCCTGTCATTTTCGGGATTTTCCCTTCCTGGCGGATTTTTTCTGGACTTCTTGTCACGATTTTCCTGAACTCTGAAATTTATTAATAGGGTTAAATTTCCAAAATTTTATGATGGAGTTGAATTTTCCAAGGGTTTATTTATGCTTAATTTAAATATTTTGTGGTTGGATTTTCACAGGTGAGCTATTAATGATTATATCTATTTTTTAGGATTAAATAAATAAAAAAAATGAGAACTTGCATATGGATTCGCACCAAAAAGAAAATCTAGAAAATATTTAAAATGCATCTACATAAGAATCTGTGCTACAACCTATCTACAACTGGAATATATGTTTCAAATATGAAGTGATGTGTGATGTTGTTTTCACTCTCCAATCATAATTTTTTTAATTAAAATTAAGGTGGCAGATTGTTGATTTCTGGATGCAACTGCCTTTATGCTATTGGATGATGATGTACCACACTTTTTAAACCCTAATGTTAATTCTTAGGGTTTCTTGAGGATTAATTGAATCCATTGGATTGAATTTAATCCTGACCCTTGATTTAAAAATGTAAATATCTATAAAAGGCCAGTGCCTTCTCATTTGTAATGAGTTAGAAAAGGTTAGAAAATAGTTGATCAGAGGCTGCAAAGCCAGAATTGGCTAAGTTAGAAGTTAGATTCTACAAGTCAATAGTTGTAGGAGAGGAGAGAGATTGAAAATTGTTATGTAATGTTGGAGAAGATAATGCGAACGGGTTGTTGATTTGGCAAACATTGTGTTATGTTTCAAAAAATTTATGGTTTCTTATTCTTCATTCTCAGTGTTAGATGTTGGTTTTCAGTTCTTTCATGATAATGGTGAAATGTTAATGATGTTGATCGATCTCCAATCCATACTTTTGGCAATTTGTTGATTGTAAGTTGTTGTGTAAAGTTAGTTTGAGTCTTATTTTGTGCTAAGTTCAATTGTGGATGCTTGTTTACATTGCGCCATTTACTAGGTATGTGGATGAATGTTCATAGTCTGAAAATCTTCAGTTTCCTCATAAGATTGCACCATTTCTACAAAGTTGTGGGCTTGTCCTTGATTAAGTAGAAATTGGTTTTATTGGAGATTTGTCCGTTTGCAGCATTCATCATTGTTGTGATTGATTTTGGGAGTAAATTTAATCTTAGGATCTCTTTTAAACTCTTATCTTTTGCTATTTCTTTTATTATCTGGGTTACATTTAAGAATCTGAGTATCAAGATATTGCAAAATCAAATAAGTTTGAAGATCTAGTATTTGTTTGTAACTCCCCTTGTGATTACCATCATTTTCACATTATCTCTGAGTTGTTTCGCTGCATTTTCAAGACCTGACATTAGATACCTTGGGGTTATCTCTTTTCCCATAGAGATTTACCTTTCAAGAGAGATAGGATATCATATTTTGTCTGAGTTGTTGTTGTGCAGAAAACACCATCAACGAGACCCTCTCTTGAGTGATACTTCCCCTCCACCTGGAGGAATTGAACATGCACCTCCAAACACTAACACACGTGCATGGCAGTCAGTTGTTCACAACATATGTAATAAACACATTACATATCCAAAGTTATAATATCAACACAATATTCATCCAATCACATAAATGCATTCCTTCATATAACATTAAATGAGATGAAATTCATTTATAAGCAATGACAACAAAGTGCACACACAATTCATCCATTGATTTCACATTACATTCACATTTTACCCTACATAGTAATAGTAAATAGTAATCACGCATTTGGGGTGTAACATACTTCCCCCCTTGTGAATCATCGTCCCTGATGATCTATAGCACTTTAACATACAGATAAAGACAAATAAATTTTTACTTACCATTCTCAAAATATGTAAGATTTATAAACATTCATCCTATGGAGCATCAATCCTTGAAACCTTGTCCCCCCTGGACTTTGCATCGAATGTCCTTGCTATTGCATAGGAAATTTTTTTATGTCACACATACCTACTCTCTCAAAGATCTTGCGTGTAGTATTCACAATATCTCTTATGTAAATCTCATGTACAATAACATTTGAATGACACATGACACAAATACTATAGTGACTAGAAGGCACGTTCTCTTTGGCTCATGAATTTATCCTTAGTATAATCCAAATAGATAAGGAATGCTAGTGCATTGTACACTACACTATGGGTCCCTTCCTTTTCTTTGGTATTTACACTTTGAACAACTCAAAAGCCAAGACTATCCATCAATTACACACCTATTTTCTTTATCCAAAAGTAATGCTCTTGACCTCTTGTTCGTCTTGAGCACAAAATTTCTCTTAGACATCTGTCAATTCTAATACTACTTCATACTTTAAGCTTTGTATCGACAAAGTTTCATTGATCTCTTTGATCTATTTACTCCTTTTTGAAAAACTATCAAGTCTAAGGCTAATCCCTATTCTCTAGCCTATTTCAGCTTAATAGAGTTTTGAACCTTCCTTCCATTTTATGGATCAAACCTCAATGTTAGAAGTTTACAAGTACTCAACAAATCATTCAAGATTTGTTTTTCCTCTTTTGCCTATTCGGCTACAATAATATATTGCACATTCGTTCACTAGAATGTTCGTAGTATGATCATGGTCCACACAACCGTATCATTATTTCCTTGTTCACAACTAAGACAACCTTCTCAGGAATACTAAGTAAGTACATCACTCAATATATTATTTAGGACCAAAATCCCATAAGTCAAGTTTCCAACCACATTGGTTACCTTGGTGAGTTTTTTCACCACAACATTATGTCAGTTCTACTGACATAGACAAGTTAAACTATCTTGCATTCTACCACTATCCCTCTAGAATCTCAAGAGAGTACACATGTCCTGCCAATTTCGACATCATGTTTTCATTTTTTGGCACACTAGACATTATCTTGCTATATACTTAGCAACATCTTACTCCATCTTTTCTAGGTTTAAAGTGGTTACTCACCCGAAAAATAACTTTGTCACCCTAATGTCCTATCTCTGGCATCAACTTTCTCATTCCATCCCTTAATTTTCCAAAATTTTGGGTACATAGGCTATTTTATATCCCATATTAGTCTATTCTTGACTAAGTGAAAATCTACTTTAAGAACTCATGCCACATTTAACTCCCAACTAATAATGGTTATGGGTTTGTGGAGATAAATCTCATTTATCTTAGGACATCCACACTTTGTATTTCTTTTGTCCTCGGATTATTTTCAAAGATGTAATCCATCTTTCAACTTAATCTAATTTTCTCGATAAGAATTGGTATTAATTATGAGTATTAATCCCCGTTCAATCATGTTGGTTCCTAGTAGATATCAAATTTAATTACATACCTAATTACCAAGCATGAAATTTTCTCGTTAGCTTGATTTATTCACTTAATCACATAGGTAAGTCTCAACCATAGTATACCCTAATCTTTAGATTAATCTATCAACCAACGGCTAGTTTGATTATATAGGTTACTCTAACCCTATATATTCCAATCAAGACCAAATCTACTACTCAACCAAGTAAGTTATTCCCAACCTACAGGTGTTAATGAGTAGTCTAGTACATATCCCAACCCAGTAGGTAAAACTTAACCCTAAGTTTCTCCCTTCATTCGAATGAACTTCTCATGCCAATTAGGTTATTCCAAACCTAGGGTCTCATTCAAGTATAAGGTATGATAAATTAATCATTCTAGTAAAGATATTTTTATGTGGTTCACATAACATCACATCATATTTTGCATACCTTCTCAATGGAATTATATTTAAACCTTTCATTCCAAGGTTTTCTAGTGTAGTTAGATAATAGTGCCAAGTCGATTCACAACATTGACATATCTCACACTATACACATAGTCTAACTATCTAAGAATAGATTAACAATAGATACTACTTGTAAGGTAGTAGGAGTAGTAAGAAAATTTCTTACAAATCATAGATAATCTAGATCTTCCCTTGTCTATCATATAGAAAATGATCTTTCTTTTCATGACCAAGTTATCTACCTATCCTTTCCTTAAGGCATCAATGATAACAACAATTGATTCTACAATCAATATGTATACAAGGTATGGTTTGATGA
The DNA here is from genome assembly GCA_007115665.2 of Sequoiadendron giganteum. Lineage (NCBI taxonomy): Eukaryota > Viridiplantae > Streptophyta > Pinopsida > Cupressales > Cupressaceae > Sequoiadendron > Sequoiadendron giganteum. Next base: position 295,157,815 of record CM021107.1, read on the forward strand.
TAGGTCACAAATCTTGACCTTTCCACTATTTTTTCTCCAAAAATTCCAATAACTTATCCTTGTCGTCATGAAGTACATGACTTAATTGTCATCATGACTTACTAAGAAGTCAAATTTCATCCAAATCAAAAATGTATCCACACTTTTCGTTGGGTTGGGTACTTAATCCAAGTCAATCCACTCTTTTCCTTTCCCCTTAGTATTTCCACAACATTTTATTAACTCAAAGTTAAGCTCTTCGCAAATATTTTCTTTCATGAAATGATTTAAAATTTCTTGTTGTTGGATTTCTATTGCCTTTTTCCTTGCCCAAATGGCATACCTTGAATATACTTTTTCCAAAAGTTAGATTCATTGTTGATTTTTATCTCATAGATTCAACATTTTGGATCATCCAATAGGAGATCTAATGAATAATCAGCAACTTTCAAGTTAAGAGGTGCTCTAATTTTCCAATTCTCTTTCCAATATCCTTTTGGTGGAGGAATATCCATGCTCACAGGCCTCTTTTGTTGATATACTTTTCAACTTAGAGAGTTGTTTCCTTACAACTTATATTGATTTGATACATAGCATCAATACTGCATTCCATTTCCTTTTGGAACCTCTAATGTACGTTGGTTTTAATTGACATGTTGGTGAGTTCTACTTATACTCCAACCAATCTATGTATTATCCAAACCTTTTTCAAATCAATACAATTTACCTTTTCAAGTGACTTTGACCCAATTCTTGATAACTTATTCTCTCATAACCTTTAGAAATACCAAGGTTGTTTGGTTCCTTTCTCCTCATCTTAATCAAACTCCATTAATCTAATTGAATTTTTTTGGTGGAACCATGCCCATGTCATTGATTGCTTATTTTCTTACCATTTTGGTCTCTTCCCTTTCTCCTAAGGTACTTTCTTACAAGTTCCTAGCCTTGCACAAAAATTAGATTGAAGTCAAGAGTTCTCCAACCTATGGGGTACCTCCTTTGTTGAATTTCTACTTCATCCCATATTATTCCAACAAAGCATACTCATGGATTGGTAGTATTCTTCCTAAACCCAAGAATCCTTGACTCTTTGTTTATAGGTTGCTATCAATAAGGGAGATTCTCTCAATCTTCTCTATCCCTTAGAGTTTTATATCTATTCCACAGGATGAAGGTATATGTTGGTTATACTTCCTAACCTTCCTACATAATCCAATTGCATAATCTTCCACAATCCAAGGGAAATATAATAAGTTGTTGGTTTAGGTGTTTACACTCCAGGGACGACTCTTAACTAGTCCCAAACTTAAACTAGTTTCTAGGAATCCCATCTTCCTTTTCATTTCTCCATGTTCTTTTCTCTTGCCATCTTGGCATAAGAAAATTTCACCCATTATCTTCTAATAAGGTTTATGTAACACTTACATAATGATCTCATAGGTTCTAGTGTTGAACTTGGTTGCTCTGATACCACATGTCACAACCTCGGTGTTCTTCATGATAAAATTCCTAATATTTTTACCTCAAGTGAATAAAAAACGATGCCATGTCATAGCAATAATTTTTTTCTTCCAATAATTTAATTACATGCATAATTGAAATAACACAACTTCTAATTTGTCAATGCAATCCAAAGTAATTACATAAATCATCCAAAAACATAGATTTCATATGAATAAATATGTCTTACAATAATCAATAGGGATTCCATTCCAATATAATAATTTCACAAAAATTACAATATTCCAAGAATGTACACTATTACAACTATAGCTCCATCGAGCTTCGGAGCATAAGATATAGATGGTCTAGGAATTCGTCTTTCAAAACCTTGGTCTTTTGTCACCTTCTGAGGAGGAGAAGCATCACTCAAGTGCTTTTTCACCAACCACAAACTCATATGTAGTCTCCCGCACATCTATCAATTCTAGATGGTCATACCCTTTGACGAAGGTATTGCTTGGGTAACCTTGTATGACATACCACTCTAATCTTAGTGTTGTATCAAACATGAATAGGATTTATAACCTACACTAGGTAGCCCTCATGCATTTAAGTAGACACAATGAATTGACAGTGGAGTCTCGGCTTACACACTATTCACAGTGGAGTCATTCGACATTCCCACTACTTTGGCCAAACTGTTCTCATTCAATACTTCAAGTGATGGTCTACTAGTCACCTACACTATGGTAAGCTCATTTTGAGTTAAGGCAATTATATCTATGCTTAGGAAATCCTTCTCCTTGGGCAAGCTACTCCCCAGGGTAACCTATCTCCTTAACAACTTAAGGAAACACAACTCATAAAGCAAAGTACTAGCTCCCTCCCTTCATTGGGTGACAATCCCAAGAGTAACCTACTAGTTTCCACCCTTCACTAGATAGCACCCAAGAGTAACATATTAGACATCTAGCATAATTAAATATCTAGCTATGAGTTTTCCTTAAGCTTTTCTACATTTGATCATATCGAGTATAATAACAATATCCATGACAAACATCCCTCCTATCATGGAGTGAAATACAAACACAATGCATGGCCTCGATCGAAGAGTTATCATAATAATATATGAGTCCATTTGAGAGTATCACCTCTTTGAACAAGATGGTTTAAGCTATGAGTCTACTCTTATCAGTATGATAACTTAGTATTTAAGTAATTGACATTAATCAAGTAGTAGCTCTAACTCAGGAGGTCTCACTAAACCTCTCAACCCATAAGTAACCCACTAGCTATGAGCAACACATGTTCAAACATATATAGTATAGCTAAATACCTATGTCAAGCAATCTCTTCAACATATCTAGTATAGTCAAATACCTATGTCTTCAACATATCTAGTATAATTAAATACCTTTTTCAATCAATCTCTTCGACATATCTAGTATAGTCAAATACCTATGTATTCAAAATTTCTAGTATAATTAAATACCTATGTTAAACAGTCTCTCCTATCATGGAGTACTTACCAAAAATGCACAACAAAGTAAATAGTTTTCATTTTTCTTTCAAAGAAAACACCACTTTCCTCTAAGTGCAAATGACAACAAGACTAGTTAAATCAATCAAGACACAACTCATTCAAAACATAATAAACAAAGCAGAATATGCTCATGCCTATGTTTAAGCTTTCCAATTTGATTGGCTACAGTCACATCAGCTTATAGAACAACAACTATCTTGATATTGACTCTCCAACAAGTCTCTCAATACTTAACTCTCAAGTTGGAAATTGCTCCTTCTTAAAAGATAACTAAAACTCTCTTAAATCTCAAGACTCTTCCTCACTAATTGGATAGGAAATTGTAGATATAATAACTCTCTAAAAAGTAGAGATTTTGTTCAATAAATAACTCATAAAAAGAGAGAGAATGTGGCATCCCGAATGAAGAACTCTTGTTGCTATTTATACAGAAGAAAAATATGGGTTGCCTTCATCACATTCAAATAGGGCTATGATGGGTATGGGTCCCAAGTCGCTTGAAATTTTATACAAAAGGTCTCAACTTTCAAGAATGTTGGGAGATGAATGTGTTTGTGGACATTCATTTTTATAATTGAGGATCCTCAATTCCTTCCTATATTCCTCAGCGATTTTACATAGTTTAACTACTTGAATACAATCTTATTTATAAGAACAATTGGGTGGTTAGTCTCTTGCAGTTGGTATATGGTAGATATTTTGTAATTGGAAGATTTTATTTTATTACATTTGATTTCATTTATTTCGACGATTTGATTTAGTCTAATTTGATTACCAATTGATAACCAACATAGGTTAATGACGTAGTTTGATGGTGTCAGCTTTCAACATTCAATGCATAGACAAGATTTGGCTTATCTACCATTGAGTTTTGTAGCATTTGACTGAAACCATTACCTATTTTGCTAGAAATCTTAGTAATTTGATTTGATTCATTGAAAACCATTACAATTTAATGATAGTTGATTATTTTTGAGAGCATGAGATAGGTTTTGTGAGAATTTGTGGGCTGGCAAGTCCAAAAGTAAAGCCTATCGACTAATTATCTTTATCATTTTTTAATGGCATGAGGATGATTTTAATGGACTATAAATTCTTGCTTTTGTCTCTAAAGTATTGCTATTGTTTATTGATTGGATTCTCATTTGATTATATTTATTCAAAAATATATAAAATATTGAATTTTTAAAGATTAATGCTATTAAGTTAATCTATTAAAAAGGATTTTTTGGATTTATTTTATTTTTCATAAGATAACATATAAGTATTATTAGATTTTTATTTTTTTTAAAGAAGAGGTCAAAAATTTATTGAATCGGCAAGAATATATATAAAACATCCAAAACTAGACCAAACCAAACCAAGAAAATACCTTAGCATAACATATAAGGTGCCCCCAATAGGGGAAGTCAAATCATTGTAGACCCAAAAGTTGCAGCCCATTAATTACTCTTATCTTAAACAACGAGCGTACTAAGACTTTGGGATTGATCCTGGGATAAGTGCTCCCAATCTTCCACTCTCCAATCTCCCATGTGCTTTGAAGCCCATTTAGCCAGACATTCTGCAATCATATTCCATTCCCTCAGGATGTGGATAAAAGAGACCCACTCCAAAGTGACACTCAGATTAAGAATTTGTCCAACTAGCACAACCAATTTCCAGTTAACTCCTTCCAATCTCTGTTCATTTAGCATATTCACCAAGATTTGAGAATTTGATTCAAAGATGATCCTACGCCATCCAAGAACATAAGATTTTTCAAGGGCAATGAGGGTAGCAAGGTTCTCCATGATATTTTTAGAATGCTAACCCTTATAAATGGAGAAGAGAGAGAGTACATTACTAGAACTATCTCTTCCCACTCCCCCAACTCTAGCATGCCCTAAATTACCCCATGAAGAGCCATTCGTATTGATCTTGAACACACCCTAAGGGCGTGAAGACCATCTTCCAACTCTCTGGGTCTTCTTTTTGGAAAGGTGCCCACATCTCCTCAAGAGAGTACTCAACCTACTATCAGATAAGCCCAAACCTTCCATCATCTCTACCTCACCCTTTTCCAAGGGGACAAATATCTCACATTTAGCATTCATCATCTCTTGAATGATGCACCTAATTTTTTTCCATAGTAGTTGAACCATTTGCTTATGCCCCTAAAATATTCTTCAATTTATTTCCAACCAAATCTACCAAAGGATGCATGAGGGTCCAATGCTCCAAGCCAATTCTAGAAAGAAGACCTTAGCTAGATGCCTCCCCAAACTTCTCCAAAACTCAGTAAGAGAAGAAGCATGAACACAAGCATGTTTCCAAACTCCCCACCATAAATTCTTGAGAACTCTAGAAAAAACATTAAAAATATATATGGGAAGAGGATTCCTCACTATTACCACAAAGAGGACACATAGATGGCCCATGAAATCCCCACTTTTGAAGTTTATCCCAAGTGAGACATTTGTTCCTAGCCACCAGCTAGAGGAAGAAGTTACACTTGGGCCAAGAAAACTTCTTCCACATATTTTTCCACCATGAGACTTCAACTTCTCCATATTTTTGGTGATTTAGCTCACGATACCCTATGGCCACAAAATGCAGCCCCCTAGGATCAAGACCCCAAGCTAGAATATCTCTCTCTTAGGGAATTGCAATATCTCCCAACAAAAATCCCTTTTAATTCATCTTGATCCTCATCAAAACCTTTGAAGCTTGGCTTTTCTTCCTCTATCATGGATGTTGCTAGATTTAGGGTCTTCGTTGATTTTGTTGTACTAATGTTGATGGAATATGTGGGTTCAATTAGCATGGAAGATCTCTCATAATAGTGCTCGAGAAGAGTGTCAAATCTCCCATATTTCAGTGCCTTAGAAAGGTTTTCACAATTAGCTACGCTCTTTATTTTTACTTTTTCTTGATCTAATACTACCATTAAATGGTTTTCACCATTAGATCTATTTTTTCTATTCATTTTGCAGCTGAGAGATTTGGCACTCCCCTTGTCTGAAACTTCGTTATGAGATTCGATGGTGGAACATGTTTTAGGATTATCAAAACAAAGGAAGTTCACAATAGCGTCATCATTTGGAAAGATAGGGACGTCGAGAGGCTCAATTTTCTCCCAATCAATGAGTTCAGGATGTATTAGAGGCAAGGGATAATTGGATTGGTCAAGGTCAACGACAGTGAGGGTTCTGATGGCAACGTCGTCAAATATTTTGATAGCAAGATTGAGGTCTATGATGTTAATCTCCTCTAGATCATATATCTCGCTCGATTTTTGTTCGTCCTCACTTGAGCCATCAATATGTTGTGATCCAAATTAAAGAGGTCTAGAACTCGAGCTTTGTCCCTCCATACGTGTTGGTGCATACCTTTGTATCACATCAATTTCTTTGTCATGGAAAGACTCTTCAAAGAGAAAGTCCAATGAGTGAGAAAGTCCCATTCATACTCATTGGAATCCATTTTAGAACTATCTCACAATTGGAGGATTCGTTCAACAACCTGCTGCCTAGTTTCTTCTTTTGATTCTTCTCTATCTCCTAGCCCTATTTTGTCCTTGGCATTCATTGTGATAGGCTGAATTGGTTCAATGATACCCTCCTTTCTTTTGTTGACAGGACCCTTTCCATCATATCCCATCTTCTTTAAGATTGTAAAGCCTTTACCATATGGTTCTATTAAAACATTAGAAGTTGATGCTTGTGGTGATTCTTCATCTTTGTACAACTAGTTTAAAACATCCTTGTCTTCTGATTTATCCACTAAAGTGCTTGCTTTTACAAAATTACTATCAAAGAGTGTGGTTGGTTGTGAGGATTGTTGTTTTGATGTTGATGGCTGCCCATAGGACTTAGGAGAAGATAGCAACTATGAAAGACACAATGATTTCTCAAATGAATATTCCCCCATGCCTTTATCTTTTAACTGGATTTGTTCAACCTGTTTTGACAAGGAATTTAGTTGACTTTCATTGTTTGAGGACATGGAATCACTTATACCTCTATCTTTTGAATGAACCTTTTCTTCAAGCATATTTGATAAATAATTTGATTGAATTTCATTAATTTATGGAGTAGAATCACTGATACCCTTATATTTTAACTAATCCTTTTTCTCAACCCATTTTGACAAGGAATTTAGTTTTCTTTCATTGTTGGATGAACTAGAAGTTGTATCTTCCCTGTTATGTGGCACACAAGTATCCTGAATTGTTTTGAGTGTATTACAATATTGAGGATTTTTTTGATTAAATGGGAAAAATATTTTTTGAATGGACTTGAAACTATTTACAACAGGTTTTGAATGGACCCAAAACCATTAACAAACGGGTTTTGATAGGGACCCGAAACCCACACAAAGAAGTCCAAGTTGCTCACAGATACAACATAGACAACCAGCAGTGAACCAACAATAGATCACCTAGATAACAACAAGTCTACCTAGATCTGCACTAAATAGAAGGTTTTGACAGTGACCTTAAACCCAACAAAGCCAAGTTTTACAAGGGATCTTGAACCCGAACCAGGTTTGGAAGGGGAACTTGAAACCCACTTACAATCATATTACAGGGACCAAAGTCCCTCACAATACACCAGGTTTTAACTAGGACCTTAAACCCACTAGCAGAGTCAATAAAAAACCACCTTCCATAAGAAGGAGAGGCACCATCACCTAAATCAACAGCCCACTAGCCAACATAGTCTAGCAAATCTGAGAGATCGAGCTCAACAAAACCCCCACTGCACCTCTATAAGAGTGGCTACCAAGGAAGACAAGAAATCCCCTTCCACCAAAGCCACACCACTGTGGAAACCTCCAAGACCACCTTAATAGGACAAGCATCCACCTCAATAGGAGCTTCAGAAGAAGGTACCAGAATAGAGGGCTTCCCATCAAAGGTACAACAACCAGCTCCACCTCAAAAGGATACTCCACCTCAATAGAGGTTGCCTTCAACTCCATAGAAGACACCTGTTTAAGATCCCAACAGAAAGCCAATGCTCCAGAAGAAAGATCCAACTCATAAACCAAAGGCAACATAGGAGAAAGAAGAGAGATCCCCAAAGGCCAAAAATTCAACTAAGATAAAAGATAGAACTTTATACACATCCTAGACAGTAGCAAAAGATCAGAAACAAGGGCAGCATAGGCACCCTTTCACTCCAAGAAAAACAAGGGCTAAAATAAATAAAGCCCAACCATCAAACCAAAATTTGGGAGTAGCCCATACAAAGCATCCTCCAAAAGAAAGACAACCCGCAATGAAAATAAAAAAATCATAGACCATAGGGGGTTCAAGAACTCACAGTCAACCAACAGCACCAGCTCATCAGTAGAACAAAGGTCCATAGGAACACCTTCCACGACTAGGAAAACACCCAAAGCAACAACATGAGGGAAAACCACCACTCCACAGTCTCAATAGTAGAATATTCATTAAGCAGAAACTCTCTTAAGACCCAATAAACCCATGACCTCCTCAAACAACCATGGGAGCTACAAAGAGTCAGCACTGGAGGAGGAAGGCAACAACCCACCCCCCATTCTGAAAAGAAGCCCTCGAAAGATAAAAAAATAACTCATTAAACAAGCACCAGGGGAGAACCAATAGCCAAAAATGGCCCAAAAAAAGAACACCAGAACCCAAGAGGTAAAATGAACTTTTAAAGGTGCCCAAACCACCAACAGAAGCAAAGAAGTGCAACACAGTAGGCCAGGAATCAACGCCAAAATAAAGCAGGAACACCCTAGTAGCCCAGTAGGGTGACACAGCAAGAAACCCTACAACAACGCTTCTAAGAAATCTAGAGACAAAAGCCAACCCCACCCAGCCGCAACCTAGCAAGCTGGAAGCAGCACCCAGCCCAGCCATAAAAAACCTTCTGCAATATTGAGGATTGTTGGAATCAGCTGAAATAGTGATTTCTTGTCCATTGAAAGGAAATTCCAAGCATTGGTGATATGTTGACAGCACTGCTTGAATTTTTTGAATCCAAGGACGTCCCAAGAGTATATTGTATGTCAAATCCTTGTCTAACACTTGGTAGATTATATCTTTTACAACTAGTCCCACTTGAATTGGTAACACAATTAATCCTTAGGAGGATCTCTCTTCATCATCATAGGCTTTGATAGTTAATTTTCTTCTAGCATCAATTGCATTTTCCGATATCCAAGTGCACAGATAAGTTTTAAAGTATAGATATTTAGGCCAGCTCCACCATCTATTAGAACACGTTTAACTCGGTGTTTGTGAATTAAAACCTCAATATGAAGGGTAGCATTATGTGGGTGGTTGAGTGATACATAATCGTTTTTAGAAAATGATAGGAAATGAGGTATGGTCAAGTGTCCCACCATAGCTTGGAATTGGAAAACTTCTAGATTATTTGGTACTCTGGTGGCTACTAGAGCTTGTTCTAGAATTTCTTTGTGAGCTAGTGAAATTTTGAGGAGTTCCAATATGGATATTTGAGATGGGATTTTCTGCAATTGATTAACTATGTTGTATTAAGTTGCAGGGGCAACAACTATCTTAGATGTAGCTCCTTTCAATAATACTTTGGCTTGCCCTCTTGTAGTTGTGTTAACTGGTTGATAATCTTGTTTATCTCTTATTTTAATGACATTAATCTGATTATCATTTGCAGAAAATTTTGAGATCAAATTGATTGGTATGATGTCATTAATTTGATGTCATTTGGTGTTAATATCATGAAGATGAGTTTTAGAGGTAATAGTGCTTTGTTCATGCTCAATAGTGATGTCATTAACTTGATTCTCAGCTACAATAATGTCTTTTTGGCCCTTGATTTCGGTATCCTTGGTTTGATCTTCAACTACTTCAATATGGAGAATGGTGGAATCATAAACATAGTTTAATTTCTTCCCTTTGGTGTTTGATGAAGAGGACTCCCCCTTTTTGTAGTTTGGTAAAGGATTTTTAAATGCTCCATGATCAACATTTTTTGGGGTCCTTCTACAAATATTTATTTTTTATCAATCAAATATTGTACCAAATGTTTTAGTTGCATGCAATCATTTGTCTTGTGTCCTTTGTTTCTGTCAAAGTCACAATAATGTGAATCATTCCATCGCAAAGGTTTAAATCTTGGTTCCCAATCTCTTGCTCCTGGAAATGTTATAACCTTGGCTACAAGAAGCTCCTTTAATGCACATTTGAGTGACTATCCCAAAGGTGTGAACCTTCTTCAATTTGAGGATGCTCGGTATGGTGGTGGTTTAGATTCAACATTGTTTGGAGTATTTTTTTGATTGGTGTTTTGGTTGTTGGTTGGATTATTGTTTTGATTGGTTGTTGTCAAGTTAAATACTAGTTTTTCATTTTGTGTTTCAGCTGAAGCATCATTGTTGCCAGCATTCTTGTTTCTTTGCCAAAACTTTGGTTTATCATTGTTGTTATAATTATTAGAGGATTTTGCTGAGTTGTTTTCATTGTAAATTTTAAAGACTCCTTTCTTGACCAAAGCTTCTTCAATTTTGATTCCATTCTCAATCAATTTCTCAAAGGTAGGTGGGCATTGCAATTCAAATCTATAGCTCATCTCATCATTTAGATTGTCAATGAATATTTCCATCTTTTGCTTTTTAGATATAGGATGAGAATATCTTGCAAACAATCTTCTCCATCTTTGCAAAAATATGAGAAATGATTCACCCTTTTTTTGTTTGGTATTGCAAAGGTCTTTCATGGTAATTTCATGTTAGATGTTGTAGGAGTATTGGATGATGAATTTATTAACCAACTCTTCAAAGGTCTTAATACTTGGTGCAAGTTTGGAGAACCATTCCATGCATTGTCCACCTAGGTTGAGTGGAAGCAATCTCATCAAATAAGTCTCTTTGTGTGCAAACTCTAAGCTCATTGTTTGAAATTCCCTCACATGGTCTACAGGATCTATTTTACCATTGTATTTATCATACTTTGGGAATTCACAATGTTCGGGAAAGGGTATCATGTTCATAGCTTGATCAAAAGGATATGGGTAGATGTCTTGCAACAAATATCTTTTTGTGGTTCCTCTTTGCATGTCAAGAAGTTGTTACAGATTTTTCATTTGATTAGTCAAAGCAACCACTGGATCTGTGTTTGGTGGATAAGTTTCAATCCTTTTGGGTGTCCCTTTTAGTTGGGTAACATCAAAGTCATCGGGCAATTTGACACCTTGTTTAGCCAGCATTAAAAGGTATTTTTCTCCATCTTTTTCTAAAACTTTCTCCATGAATTTGTGGAAGTTAGGATCTTGTTGTGCAGTTTGGACGTCTTCCTCAATTATTTCATCACCTTTAGGTGTGTGTAATCTATGAAATGGATTTTCTTCATCTTCAACCATGGTGTTTTGAATTTCAATTTCTTTTTCCTCAAGTTTTTGCTTTTGGGACCTCGTTAAAATGGGCATACAAGTGTAATAATTTGACTAAACTTTGGTATTTGTTTGGAGTGCCAATTATAAATAACTAAGTCAAATAAAATGACAAATTCTATTGATAAGACTAAGTTAAATCTGATTATACAAGTTTGTTTCGTGATGGAGGATGACAGATCCTAATGATGAAACTTAGCTTCATAATCAGAGGTATGAAGAATTTTTAGGCACTTTAAGGTGTTAGATCTTGGTTTAGTTTGAATAATTTCACTTGCAAATATCAGTTTCAACAAGTTTAAGACTTTGTTGTATCTGAGGAATGATTCTATGTTGACAGGGATCCTTAATTCTGGTTCCAACTAACGAATAGGGGATGAATTTAGCTCTTTGGTTTTGAATTTATTGGATGCACCATAACAGGGTACCTATGCGCTAAAATATGGAATGGATGTGCTAAATGATGGCCTGGATGCACTGGACTATCTCCTAGATGAGCTAGAAAATGGACTCTATGTGCTAGACAATAACTTAGATGCACTAGAACAGGGATTGAATGCGTTAAAAGATGGAATGGATGTGTTGGGAAACAACTCATATGTGCCATAAAATGGGATATATGCACCAAATAAAGCCAGTGATGTGCTAGAATTCCCCTAAAGGTGATTTCAACTAAATTCTCTATTAGTGAATGCGCTAAAAGGATTTGCAAATGTGTTGGAAGGTGGAATAGATGCACCAGATAATGGCATGGATACGCTAAAACAAGGAGTAAATGTATCAGAAAATGACTCAGATGCACTAGAATACAAGCTCAATGCTCTAAAACAGGGACTACATGCGCTAATCTGGAAAATATTTACTATTTTGACAATTTGTCTAGTTATTTTGCTTTTAAACCAGTGAAATAGATGTTTCCATGGAGTAATTTCCTGATCAATGATTGTTTGTTTGGTTTTCTTGTCTGTGAATTTTGGAATTAAGTGTTTTAAATGGATGATTTCTTGAATTATGACTTCAAACACAACAACAATTTGTAAAACAATTGTTTCCATCTATGAACTAAAAATTAAGTATGTATTCAATAATATGGTCTAATTCCTTCGATTTCCACAGGTATAGCACAAGAGAAGACAGATCAAGCACTTTTCTAACGCCAAGGGTCACTTAAAATACCACAACCCACATCTTAAAACCATGTCAGCTCACATAGTCATGTCACCCATAGAGTTCGCCCGTGTTTTTGCCTTTCTCAAGTCTTAACCAAAGTCGAATCCTCCACTTTTGGCCAGTAAATCATTGATGGTTATATGGTGAGTGTCTTGGGGGCATATTATTCCCTCCCCTTGCACTGTGATCTTAGAAGTGTTTGGAGACTAACTCGGTTGGTTTCTACAATAAGGTTTGTAATAAGGGTTTTTGTTCGGTGCGGCAATAGATAAACTCCCTCAGGATACCTCCCAACCTTTAGAACAAAGGTTTTGGGGATGGTTATCATGCACACTACCATCGAATTGCAATTTTTCCTGAATTTACTTTTGATTATAGTGGGTCAGAAAACCTGGCTTTAGTTGTTCCCACTTAGGTCGTTCCCATAGGGTGAGTACTTTTTCCCACTATGGTAGGCCTTCTAAAGGTGCTATCAAAACATAAAATAATGATTCTAGCATTTTGGTCACCCAATGAAGGGGAGAGCATAGGCCTATCACCTTACAAGCACAGTAGATAAGGGGTTCGTTAACCTTCTAATTAAACTAGGTTCCTAATTTAATCAAAGGAAAGAAATAAAACAACTCCATCCCCTGCAAACATCATCAGTAGTTTGATATAATTGTCTTTGACTGGCATATTAAGCACCTGCAAAATAGAAAACATAAATCAGTTCACAAAATTTTGATTTTTTGCAAAATGAACCAGATGCACTAAAATAGACATCGGATGCGCTAAAAGATCACTCCTATGCGCTAAAATAACTACCAAATGCACTAGAAAAACTATTGAATGCACTAAAAGAACTATTGAATGCGCTAAAAGAACCCCTGAATGTGCCAAAAGATAATCCCGATGTGCTGAACGACAAGTTGGATGTGCTAGAATAGGGCCTGGATGCGCCAGAAGGTGTTTCGTATGCGCTGAAAGAACTCATGGTCGCGCTAAAAGAAATTCATGTCAAAACCTGTAAACACACTTTCCAGAAAACATTAATAAAAGAAGGGTTGAGCCCCACGGTGGGTGCCAAAATGTATCATGTGGTGAATTGGTGTAATGTGAGTAAATGAATAATAAAACCACACAATCAATGAAATGTATTATATTAGAGAATTGAAATTGCAAACTAATCTAATTAAAACACAACAAACTCCCTAAAATCGTTCCATTGTTTTCTATCTTCAAGGATTCATTAAATCATGTTGGCTCTCAGATTTGTGTATGCACTATGACTGTTAAAATGGCAACCTGAGGAACGAAAGGTTGAAAGATGCAAGAAATCTATCCCTACATGATGATAAACTATGTGATATGTTGTAAATGATAATGGTGATATGATAATGGCTATGATGCTAAATACTATGATGCAAATGTTGTATAAAACTACTATGATAATGGAAATGCGGCTAATAAACTAAGTCATGATTCTAAATTAATATTCTTCTACTATGCTAAATGCTAAATGCTTTAAATGCTCTAATGCTCAAAGATATTTTTTGCAGAGTAAGTTTTCTCAAAGATGGGATCTATTTACTGTAGAATGAGGTTGTATTTATAGATTTTCCAAAGCATATTGTGATGTGGCAGCAACCAATGGTTTGGATTCAATCTGGATAGATGAAGGGTGGAAGATGTGTTAGAGTAAAGGTCTTAACTTAATTATGTTGATTGAGTTACCTTTATTCCCTTCTTAAGATTTCACGTTAGTTTGCATAATGTGACATTTAATAATTATATTAATTATTAAATGTTATCCTATTAGGGCTTCTATTAGGGTTTTTCCTATTAGGGTTTTATTAGGATTTGCATGATCTCCTTTTTATAAGGATTGATCCCATTGTATTTCATATCAATTCATTCTCTCTGATATTAACATTTTCAGTTTTCAAAGAACCCTTGCTTGTTTGTCTCCATCTCTTCTTTTGTGATAGGTTATTTGCATGCAAGTGATCTTCGGGGTTTGTGGTGTTGTATTTTCTCAACTCCTACCCGCAGGTCTCTGCTTCTGTAGGCCTGCGGGCCCTATGGTACATTGGTCGGCGTATTGCCGACTGCCAGTGACTTTAATGCCAACCGGCAGTACATGCAGACCGCCATCAATGGGAGGTGGGCCCACGTGCCTCCCCTCATCATTTTTTTTATTGTAATATTGTTTTTTATTGTTTTTTTAATTTAAAAAACAATTTTTTGCAAAATATGCTCTATCGCACATTTACGGTGACAGTCATTTGGCCGTCAAATTTAACCCAGTGTTTTTGCTGCGACGGCCGTATGACCGTCAAATTTAACCCAGCGCTAGTTTTTTCCCTCTTTGGAGCTGATTTATTCCAGAGGCCGTAACTTGGGCATACGATATCATTTTTTAGCAAATGAGATATCGTCGAAAAGCTGGTTTTCTCATCTTTCCAGTGGTGTGGGTCTCATCACTTCGTTTTTCCGTTGGTGCATTCTACAGCCAGTTGAAGACAAAGGGGCTTTTTTCAGTCTCAAGCTCATAATTTTTGATCTGTTTCTCCGTTTTTAACAATCTCAACGACGTTGGAACCGTATTTCAGAGCTCTTCAGTTTCATCCATGCAATTTTTCTAGATTTCACTCCAGGTATATTTTATTCAATTATTTGTGTTTTCACACTCTAGTGGATTACCTGGACATATTTGCTCTTGAAAACTGCTTTAAATGCTCTAATGCTCAAAGATATTTTTTGCAGAGTAAGTTTTCTCAAAGATGGGATCTATTTACTGTAGAATGAGGTTGTATTTATAGATTTTCCAAAGCATATTGTGATGTGGCAGCAACCAATGGTTTGGATTCAATCTGGATAGATGAAGGGTGGAAGATGTGTTAGAGTAAAGGTCTTAACTTAATTATGTTGATTGAGTTACCTTTATTCCCTTCTTAAGATTTCACGTTAGTTTGCATAATGTGACATTTAATAATTATATTAATTATTAAATGTTATCCTATTAGGGCTTCTATTAGGGTTTTTCCTATTAGGGTTTTATTAGGATTTGCATGATCTCCTTTTTATAAGGATTGATCCCATTGTATTTCATATCAATTCATTCTCTCTGATATTAACATTTTCAGTTTTCAAAGAACCCTTGCTTGTTTGTCTCCATCTCTTCTTTTGTGATAGGTTATTTGCATGCAAGTGATCTTCGGGGTTTGTGGTGTTGTATTTTCTCAACTCCTACCCGCAGGTCTCTGCTTCTGTAGGCCTGCGGGCCCTATGGTACATTGGTCGGCGTATTGCCGACTGCCAGTGACTTTAATGCCAACCGGCAGTACATGCAGACCGCCATCAATGGGAGGTGGGCCCACGTGCCTCCCCTCATCATTTTTTTTATTGTAATATTGTTTTTTATTGTTTTTTTAATTTAAAAAACAATTTTTTGCAAAATATGCTCTATCGCACATTTACGGTGACAGTCATTTGGCCGTCAAATTTAACCCAGTGTTTTTGCTGCGACGGCCGTATGACCGTCAAATTTAACCCAGCGCTAGTTTTTTCCCTCTTTGGAGCTGATTTATTCCAGAGGCCGTAACTTGGGCATACGATATCATTTTTTAGCAAATGAGATATCGTCGAAAAGCTGGTTTTCTCATCTTTCCAGTGGTGTGGGTCTCATCACTTCGTTTTTCCGTTGGTGCATTCTACAGCCAGTTGAAGACAAAGGGGCTTTTTTCAGTCTCAAGCTCATAATTTTTGATCTGTTTCTCCGTTTTTAACAATCTCAACGACGTTGGAACCGTATTTCAGAGCTCTTCAGTTTCATCCATGCAATTTTTCTAGATTTCACTCCAGGTATATTTTATTCAATTATTTGTGTTTTCACACTCTAGTGGATTACCTGGACATATTTGCTCTTGAAAACTTTTTGTTTGCATGGGATGCTTTGTTTTTGGCTGTTCTTCATGTATTTCCAGCATTTTGTCTTTTGAGGACATTTTGAGCATCATTTGTAAGCAATTTCTTTTATGTAAATGCATTGAGATAAAGTGCCACACTATTGTACATGTACTTTTGGGGATTTTGCACATAAGGTTGTGCCATATTTTTTACTCGCACTGTTATTATAAAGTGCCATGAGGGGTTGTGTAGTTTTCCTTTGTTTTTCCATCACATCTTTGTCCGGTGAGTGTCTCTCCACGACGATAGTGAATCCATACCATGGGGGGTTGTGTAGTTTTCCTTTGTTTGCCATCACAGCTTTGTCCGATGAGTGTCCCTCCATGACGACCATGGATCCATATGATTCTAGTCTCATGCATGTGTGCTTTGTTTTACACACCACTTTTTCAATTGCAGGTGCTTTCTTGTGCACTTTCAGATGTTGTTTCTTCTCCTTCATGCACTATAGGGTGTTTCACATCATTTCAGTGGATCTGTCAGGCTCTCCTAGTTCAGCATTATGGGGGGGTTATTATACTGTTCATGCTTATGCTTCCTTGGTTTTTCCTTGGAAGGGATCTTCCATTATCTGTTGATCAGTGTTTCAGACTATTGGTTCTTGTGCCATCTGTATCTTCGTTCCAAGTGTTTTCCTTTGTTTGCCATCTGATTCAAGTAGTGTCGTATGGGCACTTATGCAAATTGTTGTCTTCTTGTTCCTGATCATCCTATCTTCAATGGAGGTTCTTCAACACAATAGTAGTCATCTTTCGACAGTTGTTTGCAGCTTCTTCTACTTCAGTGATGTTTCTTTTTTGGCCTTTTGCATCTCTTTTTGGAGTACATCTTTTTCCCATGAGGTTTTCTCTATTTCTCCTCTTTACAGAGATTTGGTTATATTTGGGTACCTAATCTGGCCTAGTTGTCGGGACCCATGTTTGTCTTCTTGCATTGTAGTTACCTGCTTTCTTGCATTTGTTTATAGCTGCACTGTTGCTCATCTTAAGGGGGGGTGTTAGAGTAAAGGTCTTAACTTAATTATGTTGATTAAGTTACTTTTATTCCCTTCTTAATATTTCACGTTAGTTTGCATAATGTGACATTTAATAATTATATTAATTATTAAATGTTATCCTATTAGGGCTTCTATTAGGGTTTTTCCTATGAGGGTTTTATTAGGGTTTGCATGATCTCCTTTTTATAAGGATTGATCCCATTTTATTTCATATCAATTCATTCTCTCATTCTCTCTGATATATACATTTTCAGTTTTCAGAGAACCCTTGCTTGTTTGTCTCCATCTCTTCTTTTGTGATAGGTTATTTGCATGCAGGTGATCTTCGGGGTTTGTGGTGTTGTATTTTCTCAACTCCTACAAGATGAAGAAGTTGGAGAGAAATAAGGAGAGTGTTTCCTTACATGAAAACAATTTGCCAAGTGTAGAGGGAAATGGAAAAGCCAAGTGTCTCATGTTTGTTTAAAATTTTGTTGAAGATAAATATCCAAATTAAGTATTTAGAATATTCAATTTGTTGAGACACATGATGAGGTGGAAGGGGAAAGTGTTGTAGATATGTGACTAGAATTGAATTTAGGATTTAATTTTAGTGAGAGGAAAGATAATTAAATTTAAAAAAACTATTCAAAGTTGTTTATTTAATTAAAATTAGAGGAATGTGATTGTAGATAAGAAGAAATAGAAAATGTGAACTATATAAATAAATTTAGAATTTATTTATAAGTAGAGGAATTACAAGATTTATTTATTAAATAACTTGCATTTAATTAATTAGATTATCCAGACCAATTTTAGGTGTATACAATAATCATTCATTTTGATTTAAAACCAAATACAAATTCCTTATTGTTGTTACAAAATCCTACACAATAATTATTAGATGTAGAGATAATAGTATGCATGTTGATTCTAATATATATATGTAATAGTATGAGTATTATACTTGAATTAGTGATTCAATTGTGACTCTAACCTTACATAAATTCTTCTTGTTTTTATAAATCCACTATGCTATTCAGTAATCTTTGCATATATGCACAATAGTATACTAGTAAATATGTTATATTTGTTATGATGATTCCATAGTAAAACTGTAAAACTATACAAATGAAATTGTCATTTCATTGTTATGGATCTGATTCTTTTATTTTCAATCAACATATCAAAAGTATGATTATAGTTATATATACACATAAACTCATATATATATATATATATATATATATATATATATATATATATATATATATATATATATATATATATATATATATATGTATGTATATGTATGTATGTATGTATGTATGTATGTATGTATAACTATATAAATATAATATTACAAATATGCATCACATTTTATGAACCGATTTTTTATGGATTTAACCTACAAGACATTAAAGATTAGATAGTATTTCATGAAATTGAAAATATCATTAGAGATCAGTTACATGTCAATAATCTAGTTGCATGTTAATAATCAAGATTGCATGTCTATAATCAAGTTGCATGTCAATAATCAAGTTGCATTTCAATTATACATTTAACCATCATTCTGCATGAAAGGATTGAAATAATAAAAGACCTTCATATAATCATTTTGCATGAAAAGAAAAGAGTTATTTATTTTTATGATCATTATGCATGTTATATTATTTTATATGTGATTTAGCTTTACCTTTCGAGACGGGTGTTGAATATGGACTAATAGAAGGGAGAAGATTTTCTTTTCCAAATCTACCTACCATTTTTGGTTTAATTTCTTTGGCCAAATCTATGTTTACCATTGAAATAGATGGATTTTATTTTATTCTCTCTACCATATCCTGATAGTAGGGCATAGCATGTTCATATGTGAAATGCATGTAGATATATCAGGTTGCACTGGATTCCATCCTACTAACCATTTCCAGTTTTCTAGGCTTCTCGTGTAGGGTCAAGCATTTTTCATGTTAGGAAGAATTTCGTTGAATCATAAGCTTCGTGGTTGGGTGGAAAAGTGCCTAAGCCATGTTCTCATCTCTTGGTTTGTTGATGACTATTAGGTTAATAGTGACCGAAGACTCTCAAATGATTATGTTTCTTTACTTGTATTGTTATGACCAAACAGGAATGAGATTTTGAGTCACATTCTTGCATAAATTATATCTTGAACTCTTTAATACTTGACTAGATAGTACTTCATGTGATGATGTACCTTTTTGTACTTAATATTCTAGATTAGACACTTTTACATGTGATATGTAATATGTCACTTGTATATATATATTGAAGATGTGTAATTTTATTTCTATATTTATGTGAAAATGAGTTAAAATGTTTATTTTTGTGAGATAGTTTAGGGTTATACAAACCTACAATGAAGTACATCGAACCAAATTTCTATTGATATATCATTTGTGAAACTCTTGGTTTGGTAGATATGGCCCATCGAAAAAATCAGCCCAATTAGATCCTTGGGGCAAAAAATAAGCCTCCATGATGGTTAGCACTTGGTTGCAACATGAGTGATCACTATAGAAAAAGGATCTAGTAAGTTTATTTGAAAATCCGCACTGCTCGTGGAGTGAAAAGATGGTGGATAATTAGGGTGGTGTTGCCTATGGTGGGTGACAAGTTCTCGTGTCATTGCTAGGCCTTAGCACTTGGCGCTAAGCACAGGACCTAGGACAAGGGTTGTGTTGGACTAGGTGCTTAATTTAAAAAAACCACTGATCAAAATTAAAAATAATACTAAAAAAAAATTAACATTATACTTGTACATAGACTATGATGTAGAGTCATACCTGATTGATGATCATTGACGTAGACTGACATATGATTACAGAATATACTTTGCACCTTGTTAACTGTACAAATGCCTGTACAGAATGTACAATATCATACTATACAAATTCTATACAACTGTATAGACAAATTTGGCAAAGAAAATCTACAAAAACCTTTGATGCCCCAAGGCAAAGATCTCCAATTTTGGTGATGTGATAAGTGATATTGAGGTTTTTGGGCCTTCTAGACTCAATGGTAGGGTTTGTTTTGGTCCAAAGTGCTTCAAAAAATTAGCTACCTCTCAAATCTAGTAACCACCTCCCAACTTGAAACCCTTGTATATCTACAAAATATTTTAGGTTTTGATTAAATAAAATCCAATCTTGACTTCTCCGATTTCATGGACTCAATTGTGAGCTCAACTTACCTTCAACATGAGCCTAAATTAACTTGTAACAAAAACCCATAAAGAGGAACCCTCCAAAATTGGTATCTTTTCAAGTTTTTCTGATTCCCCAAATCACCATCATGTGCAGGGGAAAAGAATACTCAACCTTACTAAAATCCATCAAGATATCTCACTATTAATAACTCTACCCTCAAATATGAGAAGGAATTTGCAAGGTCATTCTCTAATACCATGTAGGAGCTAAAAATTAGCTCTATCCCAAGACCACCTGCAAAAACAATGAAAACCTTCTACAAGAAAGTATGCAAGAAATGAGCTTACTTGATATTAAGATATATCAAATATGATGATGAGGTATGTTAAAAAAGTGTACAATGACCTTTCTTATATATACAAGGTGTGATGAAGTAGCAAACATTAAATGATAGTGTCATTATTAAATGATATGAGTCCATCCTTAAATGACCTAGGAATCTAATATTTAATAAAAGCTAAAAAGATAAAATATTATCTAAACTAATTGAATATGCCTAGGACTTAAGTGGACTTAACATGTAAATAGGACCCTACTAAGCATCTAGTTAGAAAAAGTACCAAATTGCACCAATAATGATGTTACCAAGGGCTTTTATCTTCTGTATTTTTTATTTTTATGGTTTTGATGATGATGCTTCTAAATGAACTAAACTAAATATGAAAGAAAATCTACTTTGTATTTTTGTGCTTTTCTAAAAGTCAATGTTATTTAACTAAACTAATTGCAAAAGGAATTCCTTCTTGTATTTTTAAATGCAACTAAATGAGACTTTCTAAATGTAATGTAATCAAATATTTTTGTTCCTTTGGTTTTACAATGTGATGGTTTGAATGTTATTTGCCTTGTGTTGAGATTGATGGATTTCCAAGAATATGAATAGAATTAAAACTAACTTAATCTACTTGAACCTAAAAGATAATAACATTTTCCTAATTTGAGAAAGTTTTAAAATTTTATATTCTAACCAAGGGATAATAATGAAGTATTATTAGATCATCCAAAAAAATCAATTTCTTTAATTACTACTTAATTCAGATACCCCTTTTAAAATAAATCTAACATAAAGAAAAAGAACTTGTGAAATGCAAAAGCTTCAAAGAAGCTTTCAAGAAGTCTTATTTTGTTAGTGTATGTCCTTAGAAGATCCAACCTCTGTAGCTTCTTCTTCACAATAGGGCACTCCTTCTCAATAGTAGTGGGATTAAGGGAAACTAAATCTAGGGAAATTGAGAAATTAGTTGGATGATTAAGAGAAGATTTCAAGCTTCTAATTAAAAATTGGATATAGGCAAGAGAGTCCTATGTAAAACATGATAATGTTATGGGGATTATAATTGCACTTGGATAGCTTAATCTTCTAACGATGATCCATAGTCCTTTTTTTGTGTGAGAGAGAGTGAAAGGAATGGGAGGTTCTTGCAAAGAGCTAAATACAAATGCAAAATAAACATATTTATCTAGAAATCTAGAAAAAGGTATTCACATCCTCTGTTGATGGATATGCTATGAGGGTTGCTAAAACAAATAGTATAAAATAAACAACCTCCAAATTCTAGTGGAAAGGGGACTATTTATAAGTAGGAAGCTTCACAATTAGGTGAGTTGATTGGGATAAAACTGAAAAGATAATTGTGACTCAAGAGATCGATCAAAACTAGAAACAACTCATAATAAAAAGCAAAAATGAAAAAAAAAGATTGAAACTAAAGAAATCATGCACCCTCTAAATATGATAGAGTTACCTCTTTTGGGGGTCTAGGTCACCCCTTTTTCTAGGATAGGTTACCCAAGCAACCCTACAACTTAAGCCAAGTCACCCAAGTGAATTTACAATAAAAGTCTTCAAAAGGGGCTTAGACCATCATTAGGATTCAAGAGTCAAGATGAGGGACAAACAAGGTGGGCAAGAGGCTAAGAAGGACTACAAAACTACCATAAATTCAAATAATGAAAGAAGTGTATTTGATGCCACATAGGTCATGAGTTGGATGGTTTAGTCATAAGGGCCATCATATTGGCTTGTGTAATTTTGGGAACTTACAATATCACTTTCTATATAGGGAAAATCCCTAACCCTTCTCTCTCTCTACTTCTCATATTCATAAAAATTGAATTGACATATGTTGTAGGTCTATTTTAGTTGTGTGGTAGAAGCTAATCATTGCACATTTCTTTCTATTTTGTGAGTTTCTATGGAGCACTCACACCAATGCGTATACATGAATCCAAAATGATATTACTTTGTGTAGATCCTATATCCTTTTTATGTGTGTCTAAATATTTATTTTTTATATTAATAAAAAATGTCCATATACTTTGAAATGCATATTCATGATAGGTTCACATACACATAAAGGTCAAGGCAAAATGTAATGGATAAATTCACATGTCTGTGCCATTTGCCACTTATTTTGAAGCCCGATTCAATGAATCATCTTTAATGCAATTACATATTGATAGGTGACACACTCTTGTCCTTAGGTTTAACTCATTCCTCGATCCTTATCCATCTCTAATTCTTTCATTTATATTTATTCTCACATTCACCATTCACCCCTCATTTATTACATCCCATTCACAATCACCACAATATGTTTATTTCCTACCTTGATATATATCATTTCACTACCTAGGTTCATTTTCATGCCATTTGAGATTGATCTTCTTATGCACCATCTTGAATGCAATTACATATTTATAGGTGGCACACTCTTGTGTTAGGTTTGACTCATGCCTTGATCCCTATCAATCTTTAATTTCTCTCATTTACATTTATTCCCACACATTCACCATTCACCCCTCATTTATTACACCCCATTTACACTTATCTCAATACATTCACTCCCTAACTTAAGATTTATCATTTAATAACCTATGCTCATTTTTTGCGCTGCTTGAGATTTATCTTGCAATGCATGAAAATGAACCTCAAATTTACATTTTCAAATTCGAATTCCAACTTTCTCGCCCCTTTGTACTAGCTATTATGAATTGACTTGGTACACATTTATGTGCCATGTGACTATGTTTTGATATTTAAACACATTCAATGTGTCATTAATTCATATGAAGGATAAGATAAGGACAAGAAGGAGAAATCATTAGACCACAACAAAGAAATAAAACTAGATCATCTATATATGAGCCATTTGCACGCTTGAGTATGTTGCTTTGAATCTTCACACAAAGGCATAGAGCCAATCGATCTAGGAACTTGACTTAGGAAAACATGACCCTAACAATCCAACATATTTCTTTAAGATGTTTATAAACACCATAATCCTTACAAACACATCGAACATCCAAAATCAATATCCAAATTATACCAATTCAAATCCACATGCCATAATTCAAAACTATAATACTCTAAATTAAACTTTAAGATTTTTATATCATTTCTAATTTTAAAACAACCATAATATAACATATCAAATCTAAAACTAAACTCCGATCCTCTCATGTAATTGTTCTCTATTAACTTATCCTTAATGATTACATTTGTTTAATCAGCCAACATTTATTGAAAGGGATTTTATTCTTACAATTCTACAAAGCGATAATTTCATATCTTCTCAAAAGATTGAAAATTGACAAGAGAAATTGTGCTACAACTTCTCCTTACCAAACCGACGGCTTCTCCAATGCATTAAATTCGATTTCTCCTCCCGTCGTTCTGTCAAAATAGAATGCGTCAAACGATAAGGGATGATGACGTGTAAGTTTAATAGAGCTCCGTCCGCTCCACGTCATCCACCAACGACAGAAGCGCGTTTCCTACCGTTACTCGGAGGTCGGTGCTATCTTATTTCCCCTCACGTAACTTACCGGTCATCTGTTACTATCCGTCAAACATAAAAACTCCGTCTCCTTCGGAGATCTCTCCGTCTACCGACAGGAAAATACAGGAAAATCATTGTCAACCATATTAATTTTAGTACAAGTATAAAACGTCTTTGAATGGTTTAAGTCTATCAAAATTGCTAGTAGAATGCACATTTAACTGTATTTATTAATTCGTTGAAAATAAGCTAGCAATCGCATCTTGGTGTGCAATGGGTACACCGAAGCAGTATGGATGGTCAATTAAGGAACTTTTTTGTTTATTGTTTACATACATTTGTGTAGTATACATGAGGTCAACCGGTAGGCTATTTAAAAAATGATTGTGTTTGTGCAATAAAGGTCTCAATGGAGAAGTGATAACTTCAAATCAAATATACATCTACTTAGGGATCCGAACACAACTAAAACAAAACTTTTGAATTGGGAAGATAATAAGGCTCCATTACCAATAGGCTAATGATATGTTTGAAATAGGAAGAGAGGGAGAGAGGGAGGGAGATATGTGGATAGAAAGAGGGAGAGATATGGGAGAGGAGGGGTGGGCAAGGTTAAGGAGATAGAGATAAAGAGGAAGTTAGAGATAGAGATGGAGATGGAAATGGAAATGGAGATGGAGATGGAGGAGAGGGATATGGAGAGAGAGGGAAAGATAAAGAGGACAAATGGATAGATATAGATCCAGAAGAGATAAATATATAGAGTGGGAGAGAGGGAGAGAATGAGAGAGGGAGAGATAGAAATACAAATATAGAGATAGGAATTGATATATAGAGAGGGGTAGAGAGGGGGAAAGATATAAGGGTAAAGAGAGATGGATAGATAATGAGATAGAGATAGATAAAGATATGTAATAATTTAAATATGGAGAGATAGAAATAGAGATAGAGCTAGAGATAAGGAGATAGAAACAAGGAGTGTGTGTGTGAGAGAGAAAGTAATAGAGATATGGAGTGTGTGTGAGAGAGAAAGTAATAGAGATATGGAGAGAGATAGAGAGGGAGGTTGGTGGAGGGAGAGAAATAGATATAGGAGAGAGAATTAGAGAGATATAGAAAGAGGAAGTGATTGGGAGAGGGAGAGGGAGAGGGAGAGAGAAAATGGTAATATAAAGGAGAGATAGAGAGATAAATATAATTGGGAAAGATAGATAGGGAGAGAGAGGGAGAGAGAGAGAGAGAGAGAGAGGGGCAAAGAAAAAAACAAATAGAGAGAGATAAATATAAAAATAGAGATGAAAGGAGAGAGGAAGAGGGAGAGGGAGAGATAGAGATAGAAAGAGGCAATCAATGAAAGAGGGGGAGATGTAGAGAGAAATATAAAGATATAGGAAGTGATATATAGAGAGAGGTAGAGAGAGTGGGAGGTATGGAGGGAGAGATGGAGTAAATAAGAGAGAGAGAGATACAGATAATGAGTTATAAATAGACAAGGGGGAAAGATGGAAATAGAGAAATAGAGAGAGCAAGAGTGAGATAAAGTTCAGGTGATATAGAAAATTAATAGAGAGGGAGAGAGATGACAGAGGGGGAGATATAGAGAGATATATAAATAGATAGAGAGGGAGGGAGGATAGAGAAGTTGAGAAATATAGAAAGAGAGAGTGATAGGGAGAGAGGGAGATATATAGTGGGAAAGATAGAGGGGAAAGAGAGAAAGAGATGTAAGGAGAGGTAAGGAGATAGAGAGGAAGATAGAGATGGAGATGAAGATGGAGATGGAGATGGAAATGGAGAGAGGGAGAGAGAAATAGAGATACAAAGAGAGGGATACAAAGAGAGAGGGAGAGAATGAGAGAGGGATAGAAAGATAGAGATAGGAAGTTATATAGAGGTAGAGAGGGATATATATATATAGTTAGGGAGAAGTACATATGGGGAGATATCATAGAGATGTGGGAAGAGAAAGAGAGATAGACCTTTATATTTTTTCTCCCTCTCTTTCTTTATATTTTTTTATTATCTCTCAATCTCTCTCTTCCTCTCTCCCCTATTTCTCTCTATATTTGTCTCCCCTTCTCTCTTCCTCTATCTATCTTTCTCTCATTTCTTCTCTCTATCTATTTCCCTCTCCCTATCTTTCTCCCATTACTATTTTTTTCTATCCCTATTTATCTCCCTCCTATCTCCCCCTTTCCCTCTTTATCTCTTGATCTCTCAACCTCTATATATATTTTTGTCTCCTATTTCTCTTTATCTATCTATCTCTCCATCTCTCTTTATGTGACTATATCTATCTATGTCTCTCCTCTTCTCTCTTTTCCTCTCTCTTTCTTTATCTCTCTTCATGTCTCTTCCTCTCTCCATATTTATTCCTTTATATTTATACCTCCATTTTTGAATCTCTATCTCTTTCTAACTCTTTGTATCCCACTCCATTTCTCTATTTCTCTCTCTATTTTCTCTCTTTCTTTCTCTCTATCTATTTTCCTCCTAATTGTGCAATGGGCACATTGAAGAGGTTTTAAAGGTGAATTATCATATCCTTAACCAAATGACATGCAACCCTAAGCATAACTCCCTAGGACTTGTTATCCATGGATTATTGGCATGAAACAACTAATCAAAAGTTATCTCTCTCTCTCTCACTCTATAAATTTTAATTTATATTTTAAGTTTGAGATTTATTTTATTACATAAATTATAAAAAAATCTAAAATAGAATTGTTCTACAATGATTAAAGTTTTAATAAGATAGCTAATTATAAATTAAATTAATTCTAATATTTTTTAATTATTATTTCTAATTTCATAAAATAATATAAATAATAAAAATTAAATTTTAAACTCAAATCTAAATTAAAAACTAAAATACCATAAACTAAATGGAAAGTCAAAATATATCAAAATCTAAATATTAATAAACATAATAATTTTTAAAAATTAATAACAAATAATAAATTTAAATGATTAAGGGTGGGGGACCTAGCTCGATTGACTAAAGTATCTTGTTGCAGGCAAGAGGTCACGAAATCTAGTCTCTCCTCATTTACTAGGTGCACTATAGTTTATAGGAGGGGCTACCTAATTCCTCCAATCTAAAAAAAGAATAAATTATTAAATAAAAAAGTAAAACTATTCTTTCAATTTGTTATAATTGAAATATTAATAAAATATGTATCTCAAAAATATAATTAATATATCACAAACAATATTAACATAAACTCAATATTAACAAATTAAAAATATTATGAAATAAATTATATTTTAAAAAGTAAAACTGTATTTCAAATAAAATATTAAAAATAAATATAAACTATATTAAAATTGTTAAAAGTAAAATTCTAACTTTTACATCTAA
This sequence comes from Sequoiadendron giganteum, assembly GCA_007115665.2. Lineage (NCBI taxonomy): Eukaryota > Viridiplantae > Streptophyta > Pinopsida > Cupressales > Cupressaceae > Sequoiadendron > Sequoiadendron giganteum. The sequence continues at coordinate 295,185,640 of CM021107.1, forward strand.
AATTACTACACCAAACTTTAAAAAGTGAAAATAAAACGAAACCATATTTAAAAGATAAAAAGTCAATTTGTAATTTATTGATTTATTATTATTAGTATTATTATTTAAAAAATATATCTATTTATTAAAAACATTATTATTTATCTAAAAATATAAATTTAAAAAGTTTAAAAGAAAAAACAATTCTTATCCTATCTTTACTTAATTTAAAGTTGAGACTAGATAAGAATGTAGTTGTTTTTTCTTTAACTATATATTATATTTTTTAATATTTTAGAAAAATGTATATTTGAGATCATTTCAATCGTCTTGCATCCTTCTCCATGATTTTCAACCGTTGATTGTCGTTCACTTCATATAAGGAACACCTTCGGTGTAAAAATATTTTTTATTCTTATTTTTAATTTATTAATAAATATAAATGTGCATTTTGTTCGTTGTATAAGCAATACATCAAAGATTAAGTCTCGTTAGATGAAAAGTTTGAAAACAATAAAAGGGATAACATTGAGATTGCATAATAAACAATTTTAGGATTCCTCTAGTATAATATGACTAATACAAAATATATCCAAAAATAATACAATTTACTATATAGATTAGAAACACAGCCCTCAGTATCAACTTAGACTTTGATCTCTAAGTCACAATATGACCAATACAAAATATATTCAAGATAAAATATGATGTTTCCATTTAGATTAGAAAGCTAACCTTTAGTATCAACTTTAGAGTTTGCCACCTTAGTCATGATATGACAAATGAAATATATATTCGAGAAAAAACAAAGAATTACCATGTAGATTAGAAAGCTAGTCTTTTATATCAAGTAAGACTTTGCTTCCCTAGTCAAAATATGACCAATGCAAAATATATCTTAGAAAAATAGAGTTTTACCATGTAGAATAGAAAAGAATTCTTAGTATCAACTTAGACTTTATTCCTTAAATAATTTTGATTCTCCTGAAACCATAATATGACCATTATATTTGTTTATTGGAGAATTGTATTTGTTGTAGTAATGACTATTATAACAGCCCTATTTTCTATAGGAAACATATTTTAATCAATATATAAGTTGTTGCTAGAGTTTGGTTCATTTTATGTAAATCTATGTGATAGTCTAGGTAGTTATTGTTGTTGTTTAAGTATGATTAATTGTTGTTGTTTGGATATAATTTGGTGAAGATTAAAAAAAGAGAGGTAAAAAATTATTAGAAATTCAAGAAGTACAAAAAAGATCAAGAAACAACCAAGGTCCACCAAGGGAGCCCCAAAAAGAGACCACTAAGAATTCCTATCCTCCAAGGTTACCTTTTCCAAATTCGCCCTATAATCTAAGGGCAGAAGGCCCCCATCCTTAACATCCCATCCATCCTCATCCTCTGACACCCACTTGGCCAAGCAATCTTCCGCTCTGTTCGACTCCGTAGGAATATGACAACAAGAGATCGTCTCCAAAGAACTACACACACTCAAAACCTACCTAACCACCATAACCAATTGCCAACTAGCTCCTTCCAGCCTCTACTCGTTTAACATATCCACAACAATCTTTGAATCAGATTCATAAATAATCTCTCCAACCAAGGGAGCACCCTCTTTCCACTAGATGAAGAATAACAAGGGCCTCCATAAGATTAACGGTATGCTACCCATTATACAAAGAAAAGATAACCACCATCCCATTGCCACTATCGCTTCCAATACCACCAATCCCCACATGCCCGGGGTTCCCCTAGAGGAACCATTAGTATTCACCTTCAGGAACCTAGTGGGAAGGGGGGTCCACTTACCCTCCTGCCAAATTTTTCGCTTGGTATGATGAGTTCTAATACCAAAAGGAGATCCCATCCCACCAACCTCCAACTTCAATTTCCTTATGATATCAATCACTACAACTCGCAATCTCAAACATATCAAACTTGGCTGAAATGGTCTTCTTAAGTCGAGTAAGAATCTTTTGCCATAATTGAACTTCCACCATTTGCACACCTTGAAAAATCCTTTGATTCCTTTTCAACCACAAATTCTAGATAATAAAAGTGGGGTCAATAATCCAAGAAATCTTAAGGAAAGAAGTTTGGGCAGGATAACAATCCATACTATTCTAGAGCTCCACCAAAGAAGTGGCATGAATGCAAGCATGTTTCCAAGCTCCCCACCAAGAAAGCCAAAAATTACTAGAAAAAGTGCACTAGAAGAACAAGTGAGTGGAATCATCCTCCCAACTCCTGTAAAGGACATAGATAGAAGGACCCTATAAACCTCTCTCCTGTAAATTATCCCAGGTAAGACAACGATTTTGTACAACCAGCCATAAAAATAAATTACATTTGGGCCAAGAAAATTTATTCTAAACCTACTTCCACCAAGGCACACCAACTCTCCCATAAATCTGTTTGTCCAACTCCAAAATAGCCTCGGGGAACAGATAATTTTCCCTTCGGATTAGGACACCAGGCCAAGATATCCATCCCCAAAAAGGGAATTACAAAGCCTGCTAGCCAAAATCCTAGCAAGCTCTTGGTGAGCCTCCTCAGAACCACCTAGCGGCCAATCCTACAGATCCTTCCAACACCTCATCTCCATCTATCCTAGAGCATGAACTTTTTTAAAATCATCCACCCTACTCCAACTAGCAGCAAGAAAAATGTCACAAAGGTGTTATAAATGAGGGGATCTAGCCAGGATGGGGGGGTGCCCATCCCACGAATCATGTCAGAAAAGAGCATCAAACCCTCTATTACAAATATGAAAAGTCCCTTCTTGATGAGTTGAGCCCCTGATTTGAGGGTATCATAAATCATAGACCCCTTCCCCAAAAGGAAATATTGAGGGACCTCAATAAAACTCACCTCGAAAGATACATAAGAGTGATAATTTTGGCCCAATATTGGCCCTGAAAAGTGCACCAATGCTAGTATAACTTGGCAGCCAAGACCTAACCACCCAAACTCGTAGGATTGAGCCCAAGGCCACCCTCCTATTTTGGCCTGCACATGTAACGCCCTGCCATGGAACCCAGAGAACAACACATAAAGAACTAAATAACCGAACATTTTTTTTAAAAAAAACATCCAATTACAACATGTGAACAAAATAAACATTTACACAAACGTTCTCAGGGTTCCAAAACAATGCTACTTAACATATACAAGTAAGAACATCACATCATAAAATCATAGACCTTATGCATAAAGATAAATCATAGCAATGATGAACAATCCAATTACATTATCATAAAGAGGTTTAGTTACATGTTCATGATACAAAAAGTGAGATTGTGACAAATCTCATTACATCATAGTACCAATACAATAAGGTATGATATAATCATCAAGAGTGTGTACAATATAGATGACGGACATGACACAACTGTCAATCTTGTTCATGAGTACACTCAGCATCCAACTCATTGAACAAAGTGAAATTAGGAACCTGTTAAGAACAATATCATTTCGTATTGCATCACCTGTAAGGGGACCCAATGGAGGATAGAGCACATTCCTCCCAACCATGCGGTGCTCAAAATTCCACCCCCCGTGCTAGGAGATAATATCAGGTCCACAAGACAAACATACAAGAAGACAAAACATAACATCACATGGCTTGACATTCACATAAGGACATAACGATATCTAAACCATATGATAACAAACAAACTCCCAGAGGAAACATCAAGGGAAATTGTAATTCTACACAACAACCCATACTCATGCAAATAGGAAAGATTTGGCATCCCAAAAATGAATTTCACAATTCAAAGAATAAAATAAATAGGTTAAATAAATCCACACTCAATTAGTATTTCAATTAATGGCTTTACAAACAATGCATGCAATCATCATGCACATTATTATCTAGTATTACATACAATTAAAATAAGCAACAGGCGATAGTGCATGCGGGCTATTCAGAATGTTTAAGCAAGATTTCAAAAGTATGGAAGATATAATAGCAGACATACATGCATACGAAGTAGAAGGGATAGAGATAGAGTGGTAGGTTGTTTCCCATGCACCAAAGTAGGTATACATAAATCAAGGTTAGATCTTAAGGTTAACATTTGCTTAACACTGGTGATAATATGTATAAAACATAGCGAACAAGATAACTTCATCCATCAGAGAAAAAGAACCGAAGACTTTAGATAGGCAGCGTCGACTAAACAAGCAAGGAAAATATTGGAGAATCGGCAAGAGATTAACCACCGTCCATCACAAAAGAAAAGAACTAAAAGAGAACCCCTGCAGGCATCCCCTTATGAAACATGCCACACAATAGAATAAAGGAACGACAAGAATGAGAGAATGTGCAATTAAACTCATAAAACAAATGCAGCATAAGGAGAATTCAACGTCGATCAACAACATACAATATGGTATGAACCAAAAGCGACATGGGAGAGGATAATATGTACAGATTGTGGACCAGGCGTGAGATTTAATTTTCCAGAAATTCCAAAGACAAATCTCACCGATAGTCATGAGTAAAGGATATACGCTTTAAAAAAATGTGTTGATAAGACAAAAGAAACTTTTAATTAATTCCATTGCAACAGCCATCGGAATAACCAAGAGAAAAATTGAACAAGTCACATAGATGGTTGTAGCAATAAAATATTCTGAAAAGGCAGAGAGAGTGACACAAAAAATGATTTAATTATAGCTCAATTTTCAACATAGTTTTCATTTTTCTACAAGTTTTCTTCAATTTTTTCAAGAACTAAATAATAACAATTTTATTTTCTGATGTTTGTGTAGGTTATTCAGCAAATAGGTTCTACATAAAGAAAATCAAACACTATAAATGATATTTAGATGCTTCTAATCGAGTAAGTGTGAAGCAAGGAAGAAAACTTGGATTATAATCCTGAATCCGACGAAGAATGAAGCCAGACATAGGATATCAGATACTGTGACTTTCGAACACGCGCAGAACCTTCGAATTCACAATCTTCCAAAACTTTTTCCAATTAAAACACAAAGAAGAAAACAAAAATCTTTTTCCCCAAAAACTGTCGTGAAACAACTTTTTTTCCAGAAAAACCCAATTGTCTTGCACAAAATTGCCAAAAAATAATTTTTAATTCATTTTTCAATTAACTCTCAATTTTGAAACTTACCAGACAGTCAACATGCAATCATAATTGAACGAACAGTTCTAATTAAATAATTACTCAAGATAACCTTTTCTCTTTTCAATTCAAGATTTCAAATATTTTGCATAAACTGTTGAAAACAACTCTTTAAAAATATCTGTTTAAAAAAAAATTAAGTTTGCACAATCAATCAACAATTACATTTAATTAATATTCTATTTTAATAATTTAAATTAATCAAATCTTTTAAACATTTAATCAAAATTTAATTATAAAGTAATCTAACATAATTATTTTAATCTAACATTGCAATTAAATTACAATAAAATCAAATACTTACAAATCAAATCATTTAACTAATTAAACAAATCAAATTCCAAACATGACCAAAACACAAACGATATGACGAAATGAATGACAAATAATAGGTAACAAACGGGTACTCGTCCTACAAAGAACGATGGCTCAAGAAAAAAAAGACCCGACACTATCTCTAAAACAACATGTTTTCCATTGGGTCATGGCACGCTCATACCTAATAAAGTAGGTGGAGTTGATGCATGTACCTACAAACTGCATACAATAACACTGTCAAACATATCCACATATATCGGAAATCACACCGTGAAAGAGATTCGCAGCGTAGCAGGGTACTCACGAGTGAGTAATGCTACATTGTCTCCTTCACCAAGACTAACATGCATCATTGCATCATAAACATCAAATACATCATGATAAACTCATTAAAACTCATAAACAACATGAAACCATAACACACTCAATGTTTATCATAATGTCACCACACGAACATAACCAGATGATCACAATTCCTAATGTATCATCAACATAGTATAACAACTAACATAGTATCTGTGTTGTAATTGAAATAAAGTAATATAGTATCCAAAACAGCTAAATGACTAGCAAATGAACATAAGCAAACTAAAACAAATAGTAGCAACCGGAGGGACACTACAACACATAAAGTCCCATTTCATGAGGCTCTATTTTGAAGAAGATAAATTACTAGACCAAAGAAATTGATGAGTAAGAGCATCAAATTCCTTGAAAAAGCATGAGGGAGAAAACTACACAAAACACCTATAAATAGGAATATCCTGGACAACTGACTTCAAAAGAGTCACACTTCCAACAGTCGAGAACCACCGACAAGTCCAATGATTAACCTTCCCTCAGAACTTATCCAAGATCACCTGCCAAAGATCCTAGGGAAGAGAACCCATCAAAATGTGAATCCCAAGATTGAAGGGAAAAGAATGCGGATCTACTGACCCAACAGTGTGGAATACATTCCCTTAACGCCAATACAACAGGGGAGAGAAGCAAAAACTGATTCTGATAGCTTCTAAAACTACTTGAGATGAATACAACTAATAAAAGAAATAACAGAAGAAGAAATTAATCACAGATTGACAAAGAGATTTTACGTGGGAAAACCCTTTCAGGTAAAAACCCACCACACAAAGCCAAGACTATTGTATTACAGTATTGAAACAAATACATACAATTTCTAGTCTTCTCTGTATAGCTTACAAACGCCCAAAGAGATTCAGATTCACTGTTACAATTTTTTCACAACATACAGTTCGAAACACCTCTCTTCAAGAACACACATTCTTTCCTTTCATTTTTCTCTTCAACCCGTGACTTCAAAACTTGCTCTGCAACTTAACTTCTTGAGTTTAACTTCACCCATGAGAAATAGCATATATCTCTCATCCATATGTAGCCAAATCAGAAGATTCCTACACAACAATGAAGTCCATCCTCAAATCACGCATTTAGTCGGATCTAACAGATCTCCCTGCAACAAGCCGACTTTGCATTCAAAGCCATTACTCAAAACGGTTGAGTTCGCAACCCTTTGTTGACAATGCAACTGCGACAATAACTATTTTGGTTTCTGTCCAATCACTATTCAGATAGGTGCCACGCGTTCAAGACCCATTGGCAATCGCAGCTGACAAAACTACCAAAATGGTCAAACAAACACTGAGCGCGTCCAAGACTTCCAAGTCATTCTAACACTGCCGGAGTCGGAGTCGGAATGGGAGTCGAAACAGGACTCCACCAAAATTACAGGTTCAAGAACCATTTCAGTTCCGTGTCCACCCACGGCAAAGAGGAACTCACATGATATAGTTCTGACTAGGGTCAAACCAAGGCGGGAACACAAAAGATTGGAGTCGGAGTCAGAGCAGGAACAGAGAACAAGACTTCACCAAAAAGTCCAAGATCAGAAAACAATCTGGTTCTGGTTCTGCCTCTGCCAACTACAAGAAACAACAATCCAAAACCTGGACAAAGCGAAGGAAAACACCTCGAGGAGAATCCAAACATCCAGAAGAACCAAATCGCAAAAGCAGGAGTTGGACTCGGAGTCGGAACAAAAACTGAAACAGGAACATGGCAAATGGACATTGCCAAATTCCAAAACTGGTTCCGCCTCCGCCAGAACCTGGGAAACGAAGTGAGAAGAACAAACGGTAGGAAGCGGAGTCAGAGTCAAAATGGGAACAGAAACCTAGAACTTAGGAAAATAGAACAATACCAAGTTCCAACCCGGTTCCGCCTCCGCCAAAAACTACGAAGTGAAACTAAGAGTCCAGACAGAGGGAAGTGGAGCCAGAGATGGAGAGGGAACAGAAACCCGAAACTTAGGCAAACAGAATAATGCCAAGTTCCATTTCGGTTCTGCCTCCGACAGAACTTGCAAACAACACAAAATCACCAAGGCATGAAAATGAGGACTTCAAGCTGGAAATTGAGACATAATTTCTCAACAATCTCCCACTTGGTGAACACTTCCAGCTTCCTCAAAACATCAAACCTTACTGTCTATCATAGGCCCCAAGGCCCATTGATTCTGTGCACCATCTGAACTTGTCTGTGCTAACCGACTTTGTCAAGGCATCTGCAACATTCTTCAAGGTGTCAACCTTATCTATACTGACCTTGCCATCTTCAACCATATCCCTCATGAAGTGATATTGCACATCTATGTGCTTGGTCCTGGCATGGAAGGTCAGATTCTTTGCCAAACAAATGGCACTTTGACTGTCATAGCAGATTGAAATCTGCCCAGTATTAAATCCAATGTCTGAACACAAACACCTCAGCCACACTGCCTCCTTGCAAGCATGAGTTGCTACCATGTACTCTACCTTTGTCGTGGAAAAAGCAACTACAGCTTGTTGCTTGCTCATCCAACTGATTGCTCCACCATTAAGCATGAAAGTGCATCCACTGGTGGATCTTCTGCTGTCAATGTCCCCTGCCCAATCAGAGTCAACAAATCCTTGAATGCAAAGAGCCCTTTGTGATGCAACCATACTGCCATGGTAACACAAAGCATAATCTGAAATACCCTTCAAATACCTGAACACTCTCTTTACAGCATCCCAATGTGATCTCCCTAGATTTTCCATGAAATGGCTTAGAACTCCCACTGCTTGGGCAATGGCTGGTCTTGTGCAGACCATAGCATACATTAAACTGCCTATTGCACTTGCATAAGGCACACTAGTCATGTCCTCCATCTCAGTAGCTGACTTTGGACAGTCTTCAGCAGATAGTTTCAATCCTTGCATGATTGGAACAAGTAGTTGCTTGCAATCAGTCATGCTAAACCTCTCTAAAATGGTTTTCACATACTTACTCTGACTGAGCCAAAGCTTTCTGCTTGTTCTATCCCTGGTTATCTCCATCCCAAGAATGTACCTTGCTGCTCCAAGATCTTTCATTTCAAACTTAGCAGACAACTGAGTTTTAAGGTCAGAAATCATAGCCTTGCTATTACCAATGAATAACATGTCATCCGCATACAGAGTAATAACAAGCACACGATCATTCTCACATTTATAATAAATGCAATGATCAGATTTTGATCTAACAAACCCAATTGACAACACAAATGTGTCAAATTTTTGGTACCACATTCTAGGAGATTGCTTTAGACCATAGAGAGATTTATTTAACTTGCAAACCAGATTTTGTTTACCTTTTTCAACAAAATGCTCAAGCTGGGACATGAAGATTTCTTCTTCCAGATCACCATGGAGAAATGTTGTCTTCACATCTATCTACTCAATTTCAAAGTCATACACAGCTACCAATGACAATAAAAATCTGATGGATGTCAGCTTTGCTACAGGGGAAAATATCTCTCCATAATCAATTCCCTCAACTTGGGAAAAACCCTTTGCAACCAGTCGTGCCTTATACTTCTCTTCACTTCCATCAGGGCATGTCTTCCTTTTGAATATCCACTTGCAACCAACAGGCTTTTTCCCTTTAGGTAGTGGTACCAACTTTCAGGTATCATTCTTCTTCAAGGAATCCATCTCCTCATTCATGGCTTCCAGCCATGACTTTGAATCAGCCATGTTGATTGTTTCTTTCACAGTCCTAGGCTCATCAGTGCTGGTTATTAAAGCATAAGCACAATTTGAATTTAACATAGAGAAACCATACCTGTTTGGTTGCCTTTTTTCTCGTGTAGATCTCCTTGGAGGCTGAGGTTGTTCTTCATCATCAGAACTCTCAGAGCTGCTTGAGCTCTCCTCAGTCTCAGGTACACCATGCAAATCTTCCCTTTTTGGAGTTTGGGGAATCTCAACTACATCCTTCTCCTTGTCACTCTGATTTGTCTCACACTGTTGATCACTTACTAAAGGTTTCAACTTATGAAATATCATGCTTCTGCTATACAAAACCTTCTCAGTAACAGGGTTCCAAAGCTTGTATCCTTTCAAACAACCTCCATAGCCGATGAGAATACATTTCACAACCTTGTTATCCAATTTAGATCTCTTTTCATTCGACACATGAACATATGCCTCACAGCCAAAAACTCGAACATGCCTTAGTGAGGGTTTCTTGTCTGACCATGCTTCCAAAGGTATCTTGTCAATAAGAGCTGAACAAGAAGATCTATTTATTAGATAACATATTGTAGCAATAGCCCAACCCAAAACTTATGCTCCAGACCAGCACCACTCAACATACTCCTTGCCTTTTCCATCAACATCCTGTTCAACCTCTCAGCAACTCCATTTTGTTGTGGAGTGTAGGGGGTTGTCTTATGCCTTTTAATTCCATGATCAATGCAATACCTTTCAAAATCCACAGAATAAAACTCACCTCCATTGTCTATCCTTAAGCACTTTATTTTCCTTCTAGTCTAATTTTCTACCAAAGATTTGAACTCTTTAAACCGATTGAACACTTCTGATTTACTTTTAAGAAAGTATACAAATGCCCTTCTCGAACAGTCATCAATAAAAGAAACATAATATCTAGACTTTGATAACGAAGGAATATTAACTAGACCAAACACATCAAAGTGAACATAATCCAGTATACCAGAAGATTTGTGAGGACTAGAGGAGAAAGAAACACGGTGTTGTTTTCCATAGATACAATGTTCACAGAAATCAAAGTCAAGGTTACAATCATTGAACCCTTCTACAAGGTTTTTGTTCTTCAAGGTTTTTAAACCTTTCTCACCAATGTGACCAAGTCTATGATGCCATAACATAGTCTTCTCTGTTGGGAGTTTTACCTCCAAAGCATTTGCAAACAGAGAAGAGTCTTCATCTTTCTCTATAGGTGTAGAATTACATGACTTTACAGAGACACTATTACAAAGAACAAGTCGTGCATCTAGTTTGTATAGAGTGCCAGTACGAACACCCTTAGCTAATAGCATTGCATCTCTAGCCATTTTACATCCCTTACTAGAAAAAGAAACTTCTATACTAGCATCATTTAACTTACTAACAGAAAGAAGATTTCGAGCCAAACTTGGGATGTGGAGAACACCACCAATTCCTTTGACTCTCCCATCAGGAAACTGAATTCTGACCCTTCCTCTTCCAACAATCTCCAGCATTGAATCACTTGCCAAGTATACCTTTCCACCATCATACTTCTCATACTTTGAGAACCAATCTCTATTGGATGTCATGTGAAAAGAGGCACCTAAATCAACCAACCAGACATCATCAGATGCCTGAGTTGTCAAGGCTACGACAATGAAGGCATCTGCATCACTTTGAGAAGATTCATTATCAGAAGCATTTTTCTTCTTCTTCTTCTCCTTACAGTCCTTCCTGATATGATCAGGTTACCCACAGTTCCAACACTTTACCTTGAACTTTTTACCAAGAGACTTTGATCTCCCTTTAGACTTGGATTTCGACTTGTTGTCTTTCTTCTTGCCTTTCTCCTTTGTTCTACCTTGAATAGAAAGAGCATCTCTGACCATCTTAGAAGATTTCCTTCGCATTTCTTCTAACATAAGCAAAGCAACCATATCATCCATTTTGAAAGCAGTGGTTGTGCTTCCAATAACCATCACAAGATGATCCCAACTGTCAGGTAATGAATACAACAGGAGCATGCAATGATCCTCCTCCTCTATTTTTACACCTATAGATGCTAGCTAAGAAACACTCATATTAAATAAGTTCAGATGGTCTGCAACAGATGCACCTTCATCCATCTTCAAGGAGTACAACTTCTTGCTCAGGAACAACTTATTTACTAAGGACTTTCTTTGATAAATGTCACCAAGTTTCTTCCACAAAGAAGTTGCAGACGTTTCCTCATGAACATTCAGGAGCATAGAATTAGCTAGACTCAGTCTTATCAATCCTCTTGCTTTTCTATTAGCAAGATCCCAAGCTTCTTGGGTCATAGTTTGTGGCGTAGTTCCAGACACTGCAATCCAGAGGTCTCTATCCACAAGCAAGTCTTCTATCTTGAGTTTCCATAACTCAAAGTTGCTGCCATTAAACTTCTCAATATCTATCCTACTAGATGTACTCGCCATCTCACAATAGAAACAAGTTTAACAATGCAAGTCTCCCACTGAAACAGTATTAGTGCAAAAAACTAATTCGCCCTAGCAAGGATAACACGAACTGGCCAAGCTCTGATACCACTTTGAAGGGAAAAGAATGCGGATCTACTGACCCAACAATGCGGAATACATTCCCTTAACGCCAATACAACAGGGGAGAGAAGCAAAAACTGATTCTAATAGCTTCTAAAACTACTTGAGATGAATACAACCAATAAAATAAATAACAAAAGAACAAAGTAATCACAGATTGATAAAGAGATTTTACGTGGGAAAACCCTTTCAAGTAAAAAACCCACCACACAAAGTCAAGACTATTGTATTACAGTATTGAAACAAATACATACAATTTCCAGTCTTCTCTGTATAGTTTACAAACACCTAGAGAGATTTAGATTCACTGTTACAATGTTTTCACAACATACAGATTGAATCACCTCTCTTCAAGAACACAAGTTCTTTCCTTTTGTTTCCTCTTCAACCCGCGACTTCCAAACTTGCTCTACAACTTAACTTGTCTTAACTTATGAGAAATAGCATATCTCTCATCCATA